>JAGFPH010003417.1:108014-123370 GCA_018207615.1 Philaenus spumarius | reverse complement strand
TTTTATTTCTTAGTTTTTTCGAAATTTCTCAGAACCTACCGGTCCGAATTAGTTGAAATTTTCAGGAAATCTAAGTTTGATGGAACTCTTTAGAACGCCGTTTGGTAGGATCCAATCGGTTAAGCTGTTCAAAAGTTATAAGCGGGTCACATACTTACATACACACACACATACATACACCTCTCGGGAGTGGTCAGGGAAGATTCCTAGGACCTCAAAACGTCGAGATCTGATGAATACTCGATTTTTGAAAAACGGGGTGAAACCAATAACTTCCCGATTTTAAAAAATTTTCAATTTTCTTAGCGGGTAGTTAAAATATATATATATACATTTTTTAATGAATCCAAATCAGCAGTTTTATGTAAGTTCCTCTTAGTTCGATAACAATATTAAGAAATAACATTAACATCAAAGAACCATGAAGTTAAAATTAAATAATAATGTTTACTTCCCTTAACAATTTTATGGTCATTGGAATCGATGGAATCGAAAATCGATTTCTTGGAATCGGAATCGATAAATTTGAGAATCAACCCATCCCTCAGTTACTTCTGGTAAAAAAACGTGCATCCGGTTGTTGGATATTTTTGGCTAACGAACTCGTCCGAGCGACATAGACAAGTACGTGTGTACCAAATCGGACTTAAAATGTTTCCGTTAGAGCGCAAACACATATATCCATACAAATTGTAATGACACTCCAAACACGTGTTCTGGGGACCATGATCGGTGCTCATTTACTACTTCCGACCTTAGGTCTCACCATAAGGGTCACTGCAATAGCTCATCTTTCCTTTGAAAATTCTCTAATAATTTGACCACGCAGCTGAACCGCTGACATGAGTTGAGCAAATTTCCAAAATTAAGTTTATATGTTTTAGGGTTTCAACCAACTATTTGGGAAATTGTTCTACTCATGACATCTGTAAACAGCTACCTGTGTGTACAAAATAATTAGTAGAATTTGTTTGCAACTAAGCCTCCAGCTTCGACTCAAGCATTTCTTCGTTCCACTCGCAGCGGAAAAACTCGCTTTGCAAGTTTGTACCTTGACCTCGGCCACCACATGGATTTGAACCGGGTACTTTTATGGTATTTTACGTTTTGATCGATTTTGGGGGAACCAAGCAAGCTATAAGGTCTTGTAAAAAAAAAACAAAATGTGCAGAATAATATCCTATATTAAATTTTTTAGATAAAACTCTAACGGTTGTTGGATGTTTTGGCTAACGAACTTGTCCGAGCGACATAGACAACCAAAGTGTGTACCAAATTTGGACTAAATCGGACTTAAAATGCGGCTGCTAGAGTGCGAACACATATTACATATCATTTTTAATGACACCCCAAAACGTGTTCTGGGGACCATGATCGGTTCTCATTTACTACTCCCGACCTTAGGTCTTACCGTAAGGGTTGCTGCAATAGCTCATCTTTCCTATGGACATTCGGTAACTAGTTATAGATAGGTCTTTTAGTTACTCTAATGGTGAGATCTAAGGTCAAGAGCAATCAATGAGCACCGATCGTGGTCCTCGGAACACATTTTGGGGTTTTATTAAAATTTATATATATAAATATGTATATATATATATATATATATGTTTTCACACTAACGACCACATTTTACGTTCAATTTGGTCAAAATTTATTATACCATGCAACGACCTACCCAACTCAACTCAACCTAATTTAAATTTAATTTAATTAAAAATGTGTGAAAAACTCTTTGTGAAATGTGACTTTTTATCACCAGACTAGCTCAATCTGATGGAAACTGAGTTGGATATGTCTTTACAAGGACAACTACTGTGCCTATTGTTCGGCCTACAGTAATAATCCTTAAGATTTGTGCTAAGGAATTTACTTTGATTATTTTTGATGCAGAGACGAGTCTCTCTTCGGAAGTCATACCTTTCGAAGAACGGATACCTTTTCTATAATTGTTATTGAGTACTCACATTTTTCTTAATCTTAACACACATAAAATCAAATTTGGTCAGTTCAGGAGTGGTCAAAAATTGAAAGATTGTTTTATAAAATAAAATTTTACTGATTCTTAAGTATAAAAATATGTACATCACATTTATCCTGAACTGAACATAAACAATTTTCTATGTGTTATAATCCATAAGTAGTTCTTAACATATCACTGTATATGGCGCATATTAACAACAATTGACTTTGTTAATGCGTTGGCTTTTTTATACGTACCAAGTCCGTATAACTAGCAACGTAGTTACTTCTAAATAGTGTTCATAAGACTCACTTTAAAGTTCTAATATTTAATACAATGATATAACGAGAAGCGTGGTTACTTTCCCGGAGTTATCTTTCAGACTAACTGCTTTTAGCTACACTTTTGACCCTCTCCCTTCTCTAGGCCTTCTTGGGTTACTGTAGGCGTAGAATTTTTAAATTATTTTTACAGTGTCCCTGCTCAATTTCTCTACCATTGTAATTCTTAAAACATCTGATTTGGTTAATTAATATTTTTGATTAATTTGCCTTTAGTTGGCCCACTTGCATCGACGATCTTTGATCAGCGCTCTGCTTTGAACATGAAACTTTCCCTCGACTGCCTGTTTCTTTTGGTTTGCTAGTTTGTGACACATTTTTCCCCTAAATCCTGTATCTCCGGATCCTGTTCTCCGATCTCCTTTCGATTTACGGTACTGGGCTTTATTCATCTTCCTGACTCTGTACAAACTCGATTTGTAGTTGTTCTACCTCGTGTTCGGATTCTGTGATTTTTCGTGTTTACGACTCACAACTTTTTGGATCTAGCGGTTTTTTGCTCCGTTTCACTGTTAATGTTTTTTATCATTGTCCTTTGACGAACTTTGCCGTTTTCCGCTTTTGAACTCATCCCCGAAGTTACAATCCTTTTGGTGTTTCCAGTTTTTCTTAAAATTTTTTATTTTCCCATTTTACAATACTAGCTAACCCCATCTATCTCTCATGTGTTTTTACACCGAATAGAACTATTGTACTTCATTTACATCTTAAACTGGTCATGAGCTAACCTATTTTTCCCTTCAATTTGGATATTTAATTTTATTTATAAAACCGTTAACAAATTTTAACCATTATATTTTTTCTATTTGAAATTTGGATAACTATGTATTATTTTCCCTTGCCTTTTTTTTCTGTTAAACAACTTTACTTGTAAAACTTATTTTAATTTAAACTGGTTATTATAGCTATTCTTTTTCCTAAATTTACTTAAACTAAAACTTGATTTTTTTTCTTAAATTTTCTTTGTTTTAAGGACCTTTTTTACTTTACAATGATTTTTAAATTTATTCAAAAATAAAATTTTAGTTTTTTATTATCCTTTTTATTGGTTAATAACGTTTTACTGAGATCTTTTTCCTAAAAACTTCATTAACATATTTTACTCCATTTTTAATTCTTTATAACTTAACATTTTAAAAATACATTTTTATTACTTTTAATTTCCCATTGTTCTCTAGGCTTCATGTTAAGTTTGGCCTGCTGTAGGCTACTTTGCCCTTTGAAAGTTGGCTGTAATAGCTTGGTACTATCCTGTCTGAAGGACTTAGAATATTTTTTACTAATAAACTGAAAAAATATAATTGAGCGGTTAGGGCTTCCTTAATCCGTCTCAACACGTTGGTTTTCTAAGTGGTTTGACGAGTTCTTTAGTCAAGAAATCCAACAACAGGAAGTACATTTTTTGACAGGAAGTAAAAGTTTTTTGAGATTTTTCATACCACAATGAAACATTTTTGGAGTTTTATGTAAACAAATAAATATAGGAGATTATTTAGGTTTTTTACACGACCTTATAGCTTCTCTGGTTCCCCAAAATCGATCAAAACATAAGATACCATAAAAGTACCTAGGTAGCTTTTGTTACGAGGCTAACAGCGAGCTTGGAGATTGAGGTGCAAACAAATTGAACCAATTAGGTGCTCGTCAATGCCTTCGTGAGTAGACCAATTTCAAAAATAGTTAGTTAAAACCCTAAAACATAAAAACTTAATTTGGGAAATTCGCTCAACTTACATCAACGGTTCAGATGCGTGTTCAAATTATTTTTTATTCTTTTAGATTTTGTGCATTAATTTGTTTGTTTGTATGTAGTAGGTAGGCTTATTATTAATTATGGTTATGTTTAAATGTAATTATTGAAAGGAAAATATATTTACATTTTGGTACCATACTACCAGAACAGCTGATAATATGAATTCCATGGAATAAACTCACTTCTATTAATTTTACTATGCCTTTAGTTGTTTTTGACTTATTTTACCTTTGTTTTCAGGTTATTATACAAGAGATATTTTTTCCAAAAAAACCTCAGACGAAACACCATCTCCAAACTGTTTCTCTGTGTGGACGTAAAGGCATATCCTGGTCAAACCCAGTGCCTATTGAATACATTCAAAGAATCCACGAGGCAACAGGAGCTTCCGGTTGTGAAATACTACTCTCTGCGATGTCCGCTAGCTTACGTGATTACTTCCGTAATTTGGGTTTCCCTGTTCCCAGCGCTGTACTCACTACGTCTCGTTTTATCCCTCAAGAGATCCTACTATCTGGTGCGCCGACATCGCACCATGATGGAGGATTCCTCTGTTTGAATTTACCCATCTGTTTACCTGATCAACAGTTGGAGACTTTGTACGCTATACAAAGTGCTCTACATCAGACTAGATCGAGTCAAGCGTCTATTTATCTTGCATCGTTGTTTAAACTCGATCACTCCGTTCTGCCGTGGTTGTTACCGTCATCTTTAGCGAGGATTTTACTGTATGCGCTCTCCAGGAGGTATTCAGTTACTATTACGCAGATCGATGCTATGTCCAACGAGAGGAACAGGCGACGGTTACTTTGGGGGCAAGAAGTGGAGAATGTTATGTATTGGAGGCCACCGCAAGCTAAGATAAGTAAGTAGTAGAGGAGACACACATACCATCTAATTTGTTCGCTCCATTTGCTTAATTTAGAAAAAATATTTTAAAGTAGGTAAATATTTTAGGTAAAGGCCCTGCCAGGTATTTTGTGATATGACCTTGGAACTGCTGACAAGGCAAGAGGGAGAGAGCAGGGTATAAATAAAATAAAAAATAAAATAAATCAAACACTAAATGTTAGCCTCAGTACATCACTGAAAACCACACCCAGTTTGGTTCAGCCTTTGTGGAGATTAGTATGTACAATTGCATAGACAAACTGACAAAACATCTCTTTACCATTTTATTATATACTAAGTGGTACTTGCGGCTTCGCTCGCAGATGTGATTAAATAAATGAAAGGATTATTGGGTAAATATTGTGCCTTACCATTACACACAATTAAAAAAAAAACTAGTTAAGATCTGAGTTCCATGGCCCAGAAACGCACAGTAAGCAATTCCCTTTTCACTATTCACCAATAACATTTAAAAATCACGTTTTCCAGTTTGTTACTCATAACTCATGAACTAATATAAAAATTACAAATTAGGTTTTAAGATGTATTTAACATTTATGACTAATTACATTTTACACTGTTTTGACATATATTTAAAGATTAAACCAGCTTAGACAGTAAATTAAAACAGAAGATCTTGTTAAAGTTTTAAGCTTTTCATCCAAATCAGTTGTTTTATTTATAATGGTTGCATGTCTCATCCGTCCGCAAAACCCTTAATTTGGCTATGATTTTTTCAATTTTTAAACAGGAACCCTAAATATTTCGGGGTATTTTTACTAGCCTAGATTATTCTCTGAAAAGTCCTCTACATGCAAATGAAAATTTTGTCAAAATTGGTTTAGACATTTTGGAGGAACAAACAAAAAAAAATTAAAAAATGCATGTTTAGATTTTGGTAAAGTGTGAATATTCATATGAATTTAGAAAAAAGTATTTATTTCGAAATCACAGACAGTCATTTAAATTTTAATTGTAAATATAGATTAGATAGCCCCATTAAGTCTTTATAAATTAAATTTTTTGGAGGTTAATCACTTGTTAATCACATCCGATTGTTTTGACAGTTACACCATCCAATAGGGAATCAAAAGGGATACAAAAAAAGGTGTCTTGACATTTTTCGTTAAAATGTACGGTTTTGGAGTAATTTAGGTTTGTAATTTTCAAACAGCCGCCATTTTGAAACGCATGATTGGATTTAATATTTTATTTTTCTTGAGGTATATCATTGTCAGGTTAAACTTCATACCAAGTTTGAACTCAATCAGTCAAACCGTTCTCTAGATATGAATTATTTTGTACAAAAAACAAAATGGCAGATATCTAGGAAACTAAGCGTTTTAGGATCTATGTTTATTGGAAGTTTTGTTCTTGTTTTGACCAAAGGAACAATTTGTGGAAGTCTGGAAACATAATTTGGGAACACCCTGTATACGTACATACACTCACTTTTATAGGAGTTGATTGATGATTGAAACTATTCATCTTAATCAGCTGTTTTACAAGTTATTGTGTACAACTTGTTGTCATGGTAATAATTATTTAAAAAAACGTAAGCAGCAATGCCGCATTACTATAGCCAAATTTTCTTATCAGGGAAAACAAGTATTAAATACTGGGAACTTTCTATGAATTTTATTCCTTGTTCCGGGAACTGTACCAAAAACACCTTTCTGCACAGGATTATAATAAATTGAATTGCCTTTCGAATGATATAACTCACAAATTGTACTCTTGCTTATGAGTGGGAGAAATCTTGCAATTTCCTCCTTTCCCGTTTTGTGTTGAATCAAATACGATGCCATTTTGTTTCGAGTCGAAAAAAATAATAATTAGGATCTAGGAAATCCTACAAAGGACTCTTTCACCAAAAATTCATCCAAAAAAAACATATACTTATGTACTATTTAAATCCATACTCAAAAAACGATTAAACGGTAGTGATGTGTGATTCACGAACGATTCGTTCAATTTGATTCATGACTCCCTTTGAAAATAAATTAATTCATTTGGTGAACGAATAAATTCAACCACCTAACTCAATGAAATGAATGAAACAAACAACTGAACGACTTCAGATTCAGTCGCAGTAATACGTTTAGTCATCCCTCGAGTGTGCTAAGATTCATTCCTATCCTATTAAAATACAATTGGTTCAATTGTAGAGTTTTGTGTCTCTGAAGTAAAAAACACACTTGTTAATAATTTAAATTTTACTTTACTAAGTTTGTATATCCATATCTTTTATAGTAAAATAATTATATATAGGAATTATTACCTACCGTATGTCAGTACAACATAATGTTTTGAATAAAAGTAAGTATTAAGTGAATGAAAACCAATAGCTAATAGAATTAGTCAAGCAAATCAAAATAAGCCAATCCAAATTATTCACCCTAAATTATGAGAAAATATGAGAAGTAATAATCTAGAAAATTAAAATGGTATGGAACAGTTAATTTTTAACTTTGTGAAATCTTCAAAAATTAGTCTAAAAGTGGCTACAAATCGACCTATGTAAATCCTAGCTAAACATTTTTTAAACCAACGTTCGTTAATATTTCTTAGTTGTAAAAATCTCGCATACACAATATAATACACTGTAATACTAAAAAATTATGTATATATATATATAAATTAATGAATTTTGGGTATCGACTTCAAATGGTCTGAAACATACAGAAACAAAGTCCTACCCTCCTCCGACCAACCATTTTCAAGTTGGGTCGAGTGTAATAACTCTTATTTTCTTAAAAAATTCGTCTAAAAGTGGCTACAAATCGACCCATGTTAAATCCTAGTCCATGCAACGTTCGTTAATATTACTTAGTTGTAAATATCTCGCATACACAATATAATAATACTAAAAAAATATAATTAAAAAAAGGCAATTCTATTTACTCTCAAGGCGTATTAAAGAAGATGTGTGCATGCACAGCTTCTCCCTCCACTCCAGCCTAGACTCCAGTGACGTTGAGTGCTACAGTCGGGGCTCCAGTCTAGACACCTTCCCCATATTTACCACCGAAACCTGTACGACCTTCCAGCTTTTTTGACGTCAAATTATGTTATTAATTATAGGCAACATAGTGTATTATTGTAATAACATTTCTTATAATCAATAACCATTAATTATAATGCCTTTTTGTGCCGTGTTTGGGTGCGGTAACTCAAACAAAAAAGACAGCTTTTTACGAGTAAGGTTTCATCGATTCCTAAGAAATGTTGATCTACGAAATAAAGAGCTATACTATCCCTGATTAACATAGGCAATAATTCATTTTAATAAAAACATTTTGTATTTCAATATTTGTAAATTTAGTCGGAAAAAATCTTAGGTTATAGTTCATTTCAACTCAGCGTGAGGCAAAACCAAATGACCGTAATAAAACCCTTACCCTTAGGCCTATTGTGCGACATCGGGGATGGGCACTTGTCGTCTGCCTTTGTATTAGAGTTATTGCTGTTTGTCCCAGTGTCATTATGCAAACTTTTTTAATTGAAAGAAATACTTAAAACAAAATATATCACTCGCTGTGTTTTGATCGCGTGATTATTTTTATACCAAATATGAAGGAAATCGGTTGATTTTGGGGAAGGCAAAGTAAATAGTTAAATCCTGTGTTTTCAAATATTTTTTATCATCATGAATACGGAAATAAATTTACATTGAATAATGATGTTGAGTTTTATAAAAACCTCTTACTTACTACTGTACACAATAATCATCACATTATAGTGGCCTGCCAGTTGTTTTGTTAATTAAATGCAGTATTAAAATATAGACAAAAGTAAAACTATTAAATAACTGTTCTATATACATCGAGCATAAAATACAATTAAAATTAAATACATCTTAATATTATAGACAAACAGAGCAGGGGCTACACGAAAATATAAAATGTATTTCCGTATTCATGATGATAAAAAATATTTGAAAACACATAGGATTTAATTGTTTACTTTTCCTTCCCCAAAATCAACCGATTTCCTTCATATTTGGTATAAAAATAATCACGCGATCAAAACACAGCGAGTGATATATTTTGTTTTAAGTTTTTCTTTCAATTAAAAAAGTTTGCATAATGACACTGGGACAAACTGCAATAACTCTAATACAAAGGCAGACGACAAGTGCCCATCCCCGATGTCGCACAATAGGAATAAGGGTAAGGGTTTTATTACGGTCATTTGGTTTTGCCTCACGCTGAGGTGAAATTAACTATAGACCTAGAATGATGAACCAACACATGTATTTACATTCATTACCACAGCGACCAATTGAATAAAATGACTGTTTGCTCCAATATTTCCATTAACAGCTGATTTCATACTTTGAAGCAATTATTTGTATTTTAAACTTTTAAGTTAGGTTTTTATTAAAGGATAGACCTGAGCCTTGCTGGTTCTTTTAACCTTTATTATAACTGCTATTATAAAATATACGAAAAATTTGATTTGAACATTTAACATTATTTACCATCTTAGCTTTGGGGTTATTATGAATCCTAAACAATTATTATAAAGAAAACATAAAATGATTATGTGTTAGAAGGTTCCAACGATCTTTTTTGTATTATGTTGGATTTATAACTAACAAATTGTGTAGTATTTTTCTAAAACCCTTACTTTTGAAACTTTGGTTTACCAGTTTGGTTTTTTTTTAAACGCAAAAATAGTTAGAAAATTTGTTTAAATATTTTGTTTACATGGCAATGTTCTCCATACTTTCCTGAACAATAAAATGTATAATAGTGTACACTTTACTTGAATAGGATACATTCTATCTAAGTGATAATGACAAGTGTACAAGCAGTAAAAAAGTGCCTGACGCTTAGACGGTTAAAACATATATTTTTAGAGTATTAAAATTGTTTTATGTTCGAAGTGGACAGAATTTAAGCTGTAACTGAAATGCTGTTGTATGTTATTAAATAATTTTAAAGAGTAACAAAAATAAAATATTGGTGGTACAAATTATTTTATTTATTTGATGTATCCCTTTTAAATATATATATAGCCCTAAAATATGCTAGGATATATGTACAATTTAAAAAAATAATTACAAAATTATTTTAGTACAGTAAAAAAAAATATTTGTTAGTAGTCAAATTTATGATACATAAGTAATCCCGCGACAAAATTTTGACATGAGTAATCTAGGGTTAATAGTGAAATAAAACTCAATGTTGTATTCACCATGACTTTTTATTTATCACCTAGACTATTGTTTTTAATTATTTCATTGATAATTAGTTTATATTAATTTGTATTTATTATTTATGCTTGGGTAGGCTAACTAAACAATCACAATAATTTTAGATAATTTCAATTTTTGAAAAGTAAATTTAGTAGCCTACTAGTAATAGTAGGCCTAGTAAACATAACAAAACCAATAAACTTTAAAAATCACCATCTTATTGATGGTAAAAGGATTTACCCTATAGAGCTACTTAAATTTGTCAACTCTTTAAAAATTCACATTTATACATTAAACAAAATTTACCTGTTCACAACAATGTAAATAATAAATAACGAAGAAAAATGAGAACTAATAACAAATTAGATTAGCGTACATTCAATCGCCACAAGAAGCTAGTAACTATAGTTTCGATTACAATCTTATTATGTAAGACAGCTATAACTTTCATAAAAAAATTAAGTCAATATTTACTACATTTTATTCGCTACATTTCTATGTCTTTGAATGCCTCCTGAAAGTAATAGTAAAAAACTTCCTCACTTAGGGTAGCTTTTATGTCATTCAAATTAGATATTTAGATTTAGGCTTGTTTCAAAACTATACGCCTAGAAATATTTGATCACGGACGTAGACCATCTTAATGCTCACTTTATTACCTTTCCATCGATACCAAAAACATAATTTTTAGACAACCATAAAGTATTTAATTCGCAGTTTGAGCAAAAGCTTACAATTGCGCTCGGAACTACTGCTTCAGTGTGTAGCACGTGACGTAGCTGCGCAGGCCGGACGAGTTCACGCTCCTCGATGCACACACCTTCTTTAATACACCTTGATTTACTCTCACCTTGAAATGGAGTTAACTCAATAATAAAATTATAGATAACCTGATGTGCTACGAGGAGAAGTTACACAAGACATTTTGAGCTGGTGTCTTTGCTTTTATTGTAACAAAGGATAGACGAGTAATAAAATAGTTATTTTCCATATTTGTGAGCCGGCCGTCTTGTCGACGAAGTCAACTTTTCAGTGCAGTCGAAATAAGTGGTTTGCATAAAAAATATTGATATTTTTATTGGGATTATTACACTTTAATTTGTCCTTTACAAGCTACAATCGATTTTAAAACAGTATAAAATACATTAAACACTCGAATAAATTGCGAAAGCAGTCAATGTCCAGCCTGGGAAAAGGTACCTCTTATGGACCCTTTTCATAAATACAATAGTCTACTACACATTACTTTAAAAATTACAGTGACTAGATTAGATACAGTGCGGCCAAGTGAGGTCTTGTTTCCTATTGGCCAGCAGCCATGTTTATCCTAAATTCTTATCTGTTTATATTCTATTTGTTGTATCTTTTTACACGAAATAACCGAATACACCTTTTAAGAAACACATTTTGTATTGTTTCATTTCAATATAAATACCAAACTGTAACAATTAAATCACATGTTTTCCTTTATATAGGTATAAAAAAGAAAAAAAACAAAGAGGGAATTTCTATTATAATTACAAAGAGATACAACAGTATTTCTTACAATTATTATACTTTCGAGCTTATGACATTACTTTTAGGTTAAACATAGCGGCCGCTTTCGTACCGCCACACTGTCTCTATCTAGTCACCTTATTAAAAACGAATCTCTCCTGAATTCTAGCGGCGTTTGAGGCAACTAATATTGATTTCTCTTACTAACATTGTCTGGTTATAATATTGTCTGCCCCAACAACAGGTGAGTTCTTCATGGGATTATAAGCTAACTCCTACCTCTTTCACTGAAAGTTTGTTTTAACCATCATTAATCACAGTTATTTATTTAATGTATAAAAACTTACAAGGTCAGCTGTTGTAAGAATGGGTTTTCTTCCTAATGCAGCAGCTGATCCTGATCCTTATGAATGAGACACACTTCCCAGGACTATCAAAGAAGGCCGCAAATGCTCAGTTTAAAAAGTTAATTTTTTTACCGTTTAAAAGAAGAAATTTAAAACTTTATTTAGATATTTATTTAATTTATTAAATGTAAGAAATAAAAGTTCTAAGTTATTTTGAAGTTTTGAAATATGTTTTCCTCAAAATGTCGGTTTTCATTTTAGAAAATTAATAACATAAACAATAAAAATGACAAAGTCATGATTGTTGCACCAAATAGTTAAGATTTTAGAGCTTAATTTCAAAGCATTAAAAACTTAATTACTTAAAATTTTATTTAAACATAATTAATTATATAGTAACCCCTCTTATCTGTTCTATGTGGTACTGTAAAATCCAACATAATTTTTGACTTAGAGATGATCACATTCTTTCATACTTTAAATCAGCAACCAAGTTAGCTGTTGTACATGTACATGATACTTTACGCAGAACCTAACCTGTTTGTTTTGTTGCAGGCCTTTCTATGACTCTCATGACCTATGGGGATTCAGTTCGTCTTGGCGTAATGGCCGACACGCAGTTATCTCCCCAATACTCTGTTATCAGTTCTAACTTCGACAAACACATTGGACAGTTGGCAGTAGCATGTGGAGTTAACAGAAGACCTTCCCGTACATCCATCAGTTCGTCTTCATCTTATAGTAGCAGTAGTTAACATAGGGTTTAGTGCAGTGCTGGATCTATAAATTGTTGCCCCCCCCCTCCAATTTGCTTGAAGAAGAGTCTCCCTTTGGATTTAAGGGCCCTATCTAAATTGACAAAATTCATCAATATAATTTGAACAACTTACCGTCGTCAGTAGTCAAATTTGTCGTATTGTACACGACGGCCGTTTCGGCTATTCAGCCATTATCAAGTGGTTTGGAGGAAATCCTCCGTTGTCATGGAACACTTAACACTTAACACAAAAGTCACAAACATTTAAATAATTTAAATATCACATTTATTAAAAACATGTCCGGTGGGCCCACTGTTTCGCACTGAACTATTTCTTATGTTAGAGAAATGTAGGAACTGGTTTGTGATTAGGAAAAGTAAGAGAGGGGAACTGTACAGTCTATTGTGTTTCTGCTAGTGTGGTATCATATAATGAGTTCGATTCGAAATGTAACTTTTCGTTAAGTATTGTATCTGGATTAGTTTTGAACATTTTATATATCTTGTATTGTTCAAGTGCATTCATAAATTTTCCTTTTTTACAGTGGTGGAGTATTTTCAAGTTGTCATCGATCGTTGTAAATTTATGGTTGTTTAGAATGAGATGTTCGGTGTATTTTGATTCAACTTTTCTTTGACGTAGCATTTGTTTGAGTGTCGGAATATGTTCTTTGAACCTCTTTCTAAAGGCTCTACCTGTTTGTCCAATGTATTTCATTGGGCAATCAGTGCAAGAGATTTCGTAAATGCCTGTGCTGTCAAATTTATCACCTATCACTTTTTTTGAGTTAATAATACTCTGTAAATTGTTCTTGGTTTTGAACGCTGTGGAATACCCTTGTTTAAGGAAAACGTTGCCTATATTGTATGCTAACTGTTTGTGATATTGTAAAACAATATATTTGTTTTCAGATTTAGTATTGGGTCTTGTAGACTTCTTCTCTTGTTTATTAAATATTTTGTCAATAATAGATGGTGAGTATCCATTACTAATGGCAATATATTTTATTGTGTTGAATTCTTCTTGAAAGTTTTCATGTGTCATAGGTATATTGCGAAGTATGTGTATAAAACTATTGTAGGCTGCCATTTTATGGGAAGATGGATGGTTAGAGGTGGCGTGAATAGTATGGTTTTGTGTGAGAGGGTTTCATGTATATTTTGAAATTATGGTTGCCATTCAATATTGTTATGGTTAGATCTAGAAAATTAATTGAATTGTTGTTCTGTATTTCAGTTGTGAATTTTAAATTTGGATGTATGCTGTTGAGGTATGTTGCAAAACTTTGAATTTGTCTACAAGTTCCTTGATACATAACAATAATGTCGTCTACATATCTATGATAGTAGACGATGTTTTTATTGTGTTTATTGTTAATATTAATGATGCTATTGTTTTCTATATTATTTAAAAATATCTCTGCCATGATACTCGACAAAGGGCATCCCATGACTAATCCGTTGTTTTGGGCGTAGTATTTGTTATTGAATTGAAAATAGTTCTGAGATAGACATATATTAAGTAAATCAGATAGTTCATCAGTTTGTTCATTTTTCATGGTTTTGCTGGTTTTCAGTGTGCAGGTTAATATGCGAATAGTTTCTTTTACTGGTACGTTAGTGTACAAATTTTTTATATCAAATGAAACTAAGGATGCGCCAGTTTTAACATGTATGTCTTTTATTTTTGAAATCAGTTCTTGCGTGTTTTTTAAACAGTAACTATTATTGAAGTGAACATGTTTCCGAATCAATCTATCCAATGTTTTGGTTAACCTGTATGAAGGTGCACTTCTGAAATTAAAAATGGTCTTATTAGTCTTACCTGGTTGCTCAGGTTTGTGTATTTTTGGTAATGATCTTAATAGCGGTGCGAAAGGTTTGATCATCTTATTAAACTTCTTTTCATCCTCACTGAACAAGTGTTTGCACTTATTAATGCCCGTTTTGATTTGTTCGTGGAATTTAGAAGTTGGGTCGTTTTTTAATTCTGCTATTTTATTTTCGTTAAACAATTGTAACGTTTTATGGATGTAGTTGTCTTTATGCATGATTACAGTAGTGTTACCTTTGTCCACCTTTGTTATAATTATGTTACTTGTTTGAAGTTTTTTGCGTATTCTAATAGCTACAATTTCTTCATGATAGGAGTTTAAATTATTAGGTATTTTAGTATTTGTACTAATGACAGAGTTGACTTTATCATTTATGAGTATCCGGGTGTGATTCTGTTTATCCTTAGGCAAGGTTTGAATTGCGGATTCAATATCAATAAGAGAATCTTTTAATTTGATCTATTTACTGATAATGTTGTGTTTGAGACCCTTATCTAATAAATTCATTTCTTGTTTGTCGAAGTTGATGTTTCTTAAATTTATGGTTCTGGGATAGAACTCGTGTTTGCATTGGATTGCTTGTTCCTGCTGTGTTTGCACATGAATTAAATTATTTAGTTTATTGTTTACTGTAGTAATCTTCCGAATAATATGTGGCTGTATTAAGCGTTTAATTTCTTGGAATAATAATGTAATCTCTGCATAATGTAAAATCTTGAATAGTTCCAAATGAGTTTTGTACAATAATGTATTAAGTCGGTCTTTTTATATA
>JAGFPH010003417.1:59114-77642 GCA_018207615.1 Philaenus spumarius | reverse complement strand
GGGGGGGGGGGGGGGGGGGGGGGGGGCAGTTTTCCAGTCACGCACACTCAAGTTTCGATGCGTTTGTATTATCACTTTATATAATTAGAATAAAAAAAAAACTAGAGGACTAACCTAAACTGTTTAGTCACAGTATGTTGCCGATAACAGTATAATTGTAGGAACCTGATTGGGGGGGTAGTTTTCCGGGGGGTAGTATTCCGGCGACCCGCTTTTGCTAGGGGGGGTAGTATTCCATTCGCGGACACGGCTCCCATATTGGTTAGTTGGCAGATTTCGTGACGTCACGTTTCACCTGGGGGGGTAGTTTTCCGGGGGGTAGTATTCCGCATCCCCAACCATTCTGTGGCATATCAAAGGCAACAGCTGTGCAGGTTATTAACAACTGGGCAAGTCTAGAGCACGGAAGGAGGTAGAGGAGAATTCCAGGCCTGACATCCTTACTAAGAGAAAGAAAGGGGAGACATCCTGCAATGTAAAGAAAGGGGAGCTACAATCACAGGACATGGCCTCCTTTGAAACACATTAAGGGAAAGGGCATTTTCTCCGGGGACCCAAAATATAGGAAATTTGGCCTGCAGGAGGAAACCGCAGAACACCTGATCTATGAGTTTGAAAGGCTTGAACAGGTGAGTTATAAAACCTTTGGAAAACTTAACAAAGGATCCCCAGGACAACCTGGTCAAAAGGATTCACAGGTTCACAAGCTGTGTATCTTGACAAGGCTAACTAAGGGTTTAACATCCTTAATGTGGGAGCGCACTAAGCCCTTGAGGCATAAGGTTTGGATCGCCCACCTAAGAAGAAGAAGGACAGTCATCGACACGTTCGATATCATATCTAATGTCTTAAACAAAAATAAACTTTTTGTTTAAAAAACAGTTTAAAAATAGAAAAAGAATTAATAATGAAATAAAAATGAAAATAAACAAGAAACTACAAAAATCTGGACAAGAAGCTAAAGAAACTACGTTAAAAGCACGCCTATATTCTACAAATAGAGAAATCACAATGAGATTGAATGGAGGATGGAATCACAAAGATCACTAACAGTATGCATTATTACCACAAGGTGGCAGTACTGAATTGTAGTGAAGCAGAAAATGATTTTGCCGTAATATATAATAGCAATAAAAATTAAATTTATAAATGGCCTCACGTTTTAAGTACTCGTAAAACGTTTAAGCATAATTCCTGATTACGTATCAATACTTACGCCTCACTGATGCTTGCATATATAAACCCTTTCCGTTTACATTCCATAAAGCACCTATCCAAAGTAAGATTTTTTTCAGAAAATTCGTATCCAAGAAGGCTGTATTTAGTATTCGTAAAGCATCCCAGAAAAGTTTCCTCTCGGTCGTAAATCTCTTGCACTGAAAGCAATACAAATAAAGAGGTTATCTTTGTACAGTATTTGTAAAAAAAAAAAAAAAAAAAAAAAAAACCAACTGGTTTATTGTTATGAGGGCGATTCAACTATAAACAGTAATTTCTCTAGTGTTGACATTAATAGAGAAATGAAAAAATTCAAATATGAAAAATGTTGATAATTGTAAGGGCTTCAATTTGATATGTAAGATGACCCACATTGCAATTTGAAAATTTTGAGATATTGACTCTTTAAACTTCTAAAAGTTGTAAATTTTGAAACCTGCTAAAAATGTGAGAAAACCTACCAAAATTAGGTATTGTTTGAAAGGTCACATCTTTATCAATGTACTTTAAAAATTGCAGCTGTTAAAAAATTTTTTTATGTCAGATGTAAAAAGATATGTAAACTTAAGTTTTTATGATGTTTCGGGCCACTCTGTATTGACGGTGCAAGATAAATGAAAACATTCTTTTTAATGATCAGTGTACCGAGACTTTTAAAATGAGGTACAACACGACCTACCTTTACATTTAAAAATTTCCCAAAAACCAACCCCACCCCCAAAAATACCCTTTTGGTGCATTTTAGAGGGTTGAAAATATTTTTCCTGAATTCCTTGGGGTCGAAATAGGGGATTATCAGTTTAAACTAAATATCTAAGTATACTCGTTTCAATGCTATACAAGCCGGCCACCCGCTCTGATACACCCTGTATAAATGTATATTGAGTCAATCACAGCACATCTGCTAGCAAAGTAACAAACTCTAAACAGCATAAGGTTACAGTTTGCAACTAATATAGTTTGTTAAAATATTATTTGATATGGCTCAGAAGTAAGCTTATTTTAACTGTTTATAATAATATTACGCTATTGGAAACAAAAATTAGGCCATTTAGTTTACATTATCATGTCTGGTAGGCTTTTGAAAAGTATAGAATTAATACTAAATAATTACAAAACATAAATTTATCGTTTGACTAGAGCTTAAATTCCCCAATAATATAGGTTTAGTTGGCTAAATTTTATCTTCCATAACTAACTTATTTTTAAATTAAAGTTTGATTCTTGCTTTAAATTTGAATTTATCATTATTTTACATGTAAAATTTTTTGGGGTGTGTATTGTTCTAAAAGAATATAGGTTATGGCTACAACAAAGTTTATCACTTATTGGAAATTCAGACGAGGTTTCTAAAATAAGGTTTTGCTTTACCTGGTAAGGCTTCACAGCATTATTTAAATCACTAAACAATTATCATAGACTTAAATGATAATCATTTCACATTTTGAACTTAAAAACTTTATTACCACCTGTGTCGAAGTTAACAGTAACAAGGCTAGATGTTGATGTTGAACGACATCGCAAGGTCAAGCTTGTGTGGTGTATGGCTTTGTCGCACAGCAAAGCAAGTGGACTGCTGATATCTAATTTCTTGTGAAACGTAGTGAAGCTCACAAGCCTAGCGAGCGGTAAATTTAAAAACGCAACAACATATAGACAATAATTTTTGGTTTATTGAATATATTTACAATGAATGGACATTTAACTGTGTTTACCATCTTATCTTTGATGTTATAATTAAGTCTATACCTTTATTATAATAACATTAAAAACCTATGGAAACAGTAAATACAAGTATAAAAAACAAACTAATAATAAACGGCAATTGAAAGATTAAAATTGTGTGTATGTTGCCGTTAAGGCTGGTCAAATATTTTAAACATACACACAATAAATTTAGGTTAGGCCTAGACTGATAAACCAATACCGTATTTTATTTTCATTGAATGTATTTACAATGAATGGACACCTACACCAATGAATGTATTTACACCTTTATTATAATAACATTAAACGTATGGAAACAGTAAATACTTGTATAAAAAAGAAACTAATAATAAGCGGCAGTTGAAAGATTAAAATTGTGTGTATGTTGCCGTTAAGGCTGGTAAAATATTTTAAACATACACACAATAAATTTAGGTTAGGCCTAGACGCCTAGACTAATGAACCAATATTTTATTTTCATAGAATGTATTTATTATAATGAAAGGACACTTACATCAATGAATGTATTTAGTATTTACACTTTTATTATAATAACATTAAATGTATGGAAACAGTAATACTTGTATCAAAATATATAATTATATTAACATACTTTTCTAAGTTTGTATTACACATATTTTCCATGTCTTGTTAATTCCAGCGCTTGACGATTATATCTGAACTACGCCGGGTGGAACCGATCATCTCTTTAATTTAAATTGATGAACCGAATTGAATGTTTCTTGAATTTATTTACATTCATTAATAACAAACCAACATTCATTAACATTTACATTCATTGCCATGGCAACCAATTCAATAACACTTTTTCGTTACGTATATTTTCTATTTGCCATTGCCATAGCAACCAATTCATTTTTTGTTACACGTTACATTTTCTATTTGTCAACTCCTACCTGCGTAAAGGGACTTCGTTCCAAAAATTGCAAAATTTATCCACACTTAGTTGGCTTGTATACCACAGTGGCAACTCATCATCTTTTTTCACTTTCTTAACCCTCGTACTGTCACAGTTTCAGTGTTATACTTCTCAAATTGATTAGTGTTGTGATAACTCAACTTGTATTGAATATTTCACCCACTAAAAATCATCCAATCGCAATAAAACAAAAACTGTTGGAAAGAAAATGATTTAATCTTTAATTTTTGTATTTACAAATTTGTTCTAAAACTTATTTTTACATATGTAATCATCGTTTTAAAATTGTAGTTTTCTGAAAAACTAATGCCGCACGAATAAAACAAAGTAATGACTCAACTTTGTCACTTGTCTAAAGCTCAATACTTCTCGACAGAAATATTTTGACAATAATATAAAGATACCACTGGATTCGTCAAGATTTGAACTTTCTAAAACTGCCTTCCAATCAGACGTCACTCTTATAGTTTCAAAAATATAAAGGTTTCTGTAAACCCTTGCAATTGGACAGTTTTCAAAAAATGAAACAGCACATTTTGCATTCGAGATATCTGTTACAATTCAATATATTTGTATAGATATTTTTATATCGTTTTGTAAACCAAACTTCAATCTTTCGTTTGGCGTAAAAACTAGATTTACTGGTAATATGTTATTCGTACAGCAGTGGGAAAAACAGACTTTTGTTAAATTCAAAACTCCCCTTGAGAACGCTGTGCAAGCCTTGTTCCCACGTGACTTCTAACGGTCATATTGTATACGCTTTATTAAAGTTACATTAAACTCCGTTTGTAAAGTGAAACCTTACATTTTTTATTCTATAACTGATAAACCCCCTCCCCCATTCAACAATCCTGGCTACTCCGCTGATTATAGCATACATTAGTTCTACAACTCATATTTAAAAAATCAACTTCACAAGAAATTATAATGATTGAAGTTGTAAACATAACCCCAAAGTATAATCTACGCTGGGTTTTGTTGAAGTATTACAGATGATGGGTCAAATCAGCTGTTATATTATATGTTACTCATGTTTGTACATGTGTATGGAAGTACACTCGCTTTTATAGAAGTTTAAATGAAACAAAATTTGCATTTATATTTGAATAACACTTGTTGTATGACAGAGAAATGTGAGCTGTGGCTTGAGATATTATTGGGTGTTATAAAAAATAATAAACAATACAGGAATAAAAATGTTTGGAATTTTTAGCCATATTTACTTTGTCAATAATTTTACGGTTTCAATTAATTATCTTAATAATTTAATCACCATTAAATCATCCGCAGCTTAATTTTATATTTGGGAATGGATTTCTGGACTTTACAAATACTTTGAATATGGCCATTATGAATAAAAACTAAGGTTATGCTTAAGTAGAGTAACCAACAGAGGTACGTGGTCCCTGAGTAGACGCATGGTGAGGGGGAATGTGAATGCACCACCGTTCTAGCGGTATACTGGAAAAGCTGTGGTTACTCACTAGTTGAAATGGAAGGACCAAACTAGTGTTTAGTGGTCTTCTTTTTCAAGGACACTCGTTATTGTAAAGAATCAATTTTTCCATTTTGAAATTGTCATACTTTGGTCTATTTGCTTCATAGCTGACTTATTGAATTGCCTTATGGGGAAATTCCTCAAGGAGAATATTTCCTTTGCAAGCAATCAGAAACATAGTGTGGTCGGGATATCGTTTGTAGGCGTCCTTTCAGTTATATGTAAACTTACCTTTAACACACTTTCCTGCTTCATATACTCCATTCCTCCAATACCCTCCACAAATTTGTTCCTCGTTTCCTTTGCATTTCAAATTACATTCACTTTCGGGTTTTCTATGATCTAGAAATTGCTCCTCGTTTCCACAGAAACACTGATCACTGGATCAAAACAAAAGAGTAGTATAACTTCAGAAACCAAGGCATTCAAAGAGTATTTTTAATAATCTATTTACGAAGTAAACAAATACAGAACGATCTCAATTTAACAAGCCTTGGCTATCAGAGTTCCAGTTTAACCGAGGTAGAGTATTAAAAAAGAAAAGAAAGCAGTCATGGGATTGCCAACAGAAGTGAAAATTGTCATGGATATAAATCGTTGGTTATATTGGTTTAATCCGAAATTTGATCATTATTTTTATCAAAAGACTGTACACTATAGACAATTATGTTTATGTTATTTTTTATATTTCAATTTTAAATGGGACAAGATACAAAATAAAAATAAAATTTCGGATTAAACCAATATAACCAACGATTTATATTCATGACAGTTTTCACTTCTGAACTGAACCAATACAAGTTTCTTGAAAATCTTCAAGAATGGCTTACTTTATTATATTAGCAAATTTCCATAGGAAAAATGAGCTATTGCAGAGGCCCTTATGGAAAGACCCAAGGTTGGGAGTAGCAAATGAGCACCGATCATGATCCCCAGAACACGTTTTGGGGTGTCATTAAAAATCATATATATATATATATTTTTTTTACGTCCGATTTGGACCAAATTTGGTACACACACTGCGTTTCTAAGTCGTTTGAACTGGTAGTTTAGCCAAAAAAATTGACCGGAAGTAGACCAAATTTTTGACCGGAAGTAACTTTATGTATATATGTGTGCGCACTCTAACGGACGCATTTTATGTCCGATTTGGTCCAAATTTGGTACACAGGTTGGTTTTCTAAGACGCTTGGAAGAGTTCGTTAGCCAAAAAAATTGACCGGAAGTAGACCTCATTTTTGACCGGAAGTATCATGTATATAATTGTGCGCACTCTAACGGATGCATTTTATGTCCCATTTGGTCCAAATTTAGTACACAGGTTGGTTTTCTAAGTCGTTTGGACGAGTTCGTTAGTAAAAAAAAAACCGGTAGTAGACCTAATTTTTGACCGGATTAAAATAAACATACGAAATAATTCTGTACATTTTGTTTTTTTACGCGAAATTATAGCCCGTCTGCTTCCCCCAAAAACAATCAAAACGTAAAATACCGTAAAAGTATCAGAATTAAATCCACGGCTTTTACCGTGGTGACCGATGGCAATATATTTGGTACATGCTGGCAGGGGCGGACTGACCCACCGGCCCACCGGCCTATGGGCCGATGCGCCTTCTTTACGCCCTCGTCCAAAAATTATTAGTTAAAATTTAAAGAATGAGCCGAGACACATTTCTAAAAAGCGAGAGGAAAACTCAGAGTAAGAATTTCAGCAGTGGATAACAAAACATAAAGTAGGGTGTGAGACCCGAAGTTAACACTGTCGACAACCGAAAGTAAAGCAGCTCTTCTTTCTTGTACGTATACTACCCAAGGAGTATGTAAATAAGATGGAGGGGGCGTTATAGTCCACCGGTGAGGCAAGCTGCCGGAGAAATTTGGCGCTGACCTTGGTAACCAACGAGCACAGAATTGTATTCTGTGCTCGCTGTTGGTACCCCCTCACGCTGCAGGGGCGCACGCTTTTCGTTGTTTTACTATGAGCCGTAAACAACGTAAACGGTTGTAAAATCAGTGAAGATGTTATAAGAATTTGATAATGACAAATTAGGAACAAATTGCTAACTCAAATGTCTTCAATGGTCCCCAAAAACTGTGTGGGGCTAAAATTTTTCAAAACAGACATTTGCTTGACGTAGAAAACAAAAGACAAACACCAAGTAATATTAACTAAGGCTATATGTACCAAATATTTAAATATTAGACTACATCACTATTCAAAAGTGTTTAACCAAAACATTCACAGAACAAAAATAAAGGAACAGTTTGTGTAAAACAATTTTGTTTATGGGCCAGTAAATGTATTGTATCCATTGATTGGTTTTCTTTATCAACCGATAACCTTATTAGCGAAATATAATTTTACAAATACATAACATATTATGTTAAACGCGGAAAGGTAAAATAATACGTAATATTCGTACAAAAAAGAGTTTTGCATATTACTCTAAACAATTAATTATTTCAGAAAAACATATTAATGAAGTTAAAATTTGTCGTTCATGTTTAAATGCTACTATTATTTAATCAACTGTATATTTTAATTCGATAATATTAGAAGTTATTTGATGTGATCGACACAATAACTCAGTAGCCAGTGCCGGGACAGCGTTGAGTTACGGCTGTGCGTAGACAAAACATGTTACATTATTAGTTGTGTTCAACCTGTCACTGTGACAAAACTACTCATCTTAGACAGAAAAGGTTAATATATTTTTACGGTTCAACTATTTATCTACAACTTTGCCGCTGACATAATGTCTCTAACCAAAAAATGAAAATTTGCATCGCTTACTAACTTTTGCATGTATTTTTCTCACATTAATAATTTATAAAACTTTAACGCTTAATAAATAACAAAATTGAATTAAATATAACTAATTTGATGCATACTAGTGGCTTGGAAAATTTACAATTAAAATTTCACATTTCCCCTACATTCAAAATCAATCAAAAGGCGGTACAAATGAAAGGCGGCAAACTAAAATGTTCTCCGCGGACGACCGAATTTGGTGGATTTTGCCGTACAAAGATGGCGGCATTTTGCCTCACAGATTATATAGGCTAACATTGTAGTGTTCTTAGACCAGTTAATAGAGCAAAATAAAAGGCTAATTTTGTTATTAAATTTAACAGCAAGTCATATCCACAGTGACTTTGAAGGTAGCACACAGGTATGTAAAATACAAAAACTATCAGGCAAGGAGCTTTTGGGCATTTATTATAAACAAAAATAACAATAAACTAGGACTTTTTGTGATTTCGTTGATATTTTAAAATGTTATGAATAGATCACGATACTTCCAATAGAACATTTGTAGATAATATAATAATAGTACTAATTTCCTTTTATAAAGCCCCACTAGTGGAAGCCAATTTTATAGTTTTACTAGCTGACCCGGCAATGTTTCGCTATTGCTTAATTTGAAACTTTGAAAGACTGTAATTCGTATCCCTGAGGGCCGATGTAAATTATAATGGGATTCTGCTCATTGCTTGATTTACCTAACCTAAAATTATATTCAGTTTTTGATCCAAATCAGTTGTTGATCAAAATCAGCTGTTGATCAAAATCAGCTGTTTTAAGCTTTTCATACGAACAGCTGTTTCTGATAAAATCAAAAGAAATATTTCTTCTTCTTCCTTAAGATTGACCTTCCATAAGATTAACATTGAAACTTTGAGGGCCACTGGGGCGTAGCCCTAATGTCCTAGGACTTTGGTAAATGGCCTAAAACCTTCCCAGGGTTAACCTGTGTTATTATGCAAAATTTCAAAGCAATCGGATGGACGGTTTGGTAACGCATAAAGGACAAACATACAAACGTACAAACATACATTGAATTTTATATATATAGACTAATTTCAATATTAATCTTATAAAAATTTCTCGATTTGTGACTTCGATTTATCAATAAATAGAGGTACAATGAAAATGATTTATTTAATTAATGATACAAATTGCGTACTACATATGGATATTATCTCGGGCTTTAACAATGTTTGTAAGTCTTTTTTGCCGGCTTGCTAGCGGTTATAAATCACATTAGTTGTAACACAAAATTTTATAATAGCCTACATAACAATTTAACAAAACTCTTAACTACTAATAACAATTTCTTTACTTAGCCTAATGAAAGGGTGATTGATTAGTATGAGATGATTTAATGGTGATTAAAATTTTGAATTTAAATTAATACTTTCTGCTTAAAATAAGATTGTCCTTTGGTTGATTTTTTTTTGATTGAGGAAGTTAGTGATGCTATTTGGTTGGTACTTTTGAATAGGTGTGAATTTGTAATGGAAGTCTGCAGTTCTGATGTTTTGTGATTAGGTACTAATTTAGTTGACTCACCCAAAATGTCTTGGTGGATATTAAATTTTGTTTTATATTCTATTTTAAAATTTTTTTTATAGGCCTATACTGTACTTGATACTATTTCTTCTGGTTTCAATTTAGCAGATGAATGTTGTAGGTTTTAAAAATGTCTGCCATAAACTAAATATCAACTGCTCTCCAACAAAGCTAGTAACAAACTCTCCTACAATTGATTACCTTCTTCTTCCTCTCTTTTGCAACTATCTTCCTCTTCTTCCTTCTCAACATTATTATTTCTTCTTTCTCCCTTTTACATATTCTTTGTCCTACACTTAAGCCTATATGGGTTTTTTTTACATATCATGATGAAATCTTATTACTAATGTTTTGAAATGTTATATGAATATAATGGGCTACGGTATGTGTTTCCTTTTTTATGATTATGAGTATCAGGGACTGATGACTAATGATATGATCCCTGATATGATTTACCAACTGCTTTAAGAATAAATACGAATTTTGGTATCTTTACAATAATTAATAAACTACACAATGTTTTTTTGTTGACACAAATCGAAAAAACCTCCACCGATAAAAGTAGGAAAAACGGTTAAAAATTACAATCTTTCAAATATTCATATATTTGTTAGTTTACAATATTAAGGACAGATCTTTCGGAAAATGATTGTTTATTATGTGTAGTTAAAACAGACAGAAGATGAAATTTGTCGCATTAATAGTTTTTTCACAATTACAGTATAAACAAAGTAGGACATTATCTTGCATTTAACCTTACTGGCCAGATTTAAATTTACCAATCGAATTCTGAAAGTAGACATTAAATCCTATAATTCCGTTATCTTCGATTGTTGAATAATGTTGATAAGGTATGATAAAAATGCTTCCGAACATAGCACGAAACGCGTAAATTTGTGACCGACGGTGAGAGAGGCAGTGGTCGTGGGGGTACCACCAGCGGAGGAGAAAAGAACGGTAGGGTGTGCGTATCAAGTTTTTCTCCACTGCTGGTTCCCCCACTACCACCGCCTCTCTCACCGTCGGTCGAAAAAATGTACGCCTTTCGCGCTATGTTCGGAAACATTTTTATAATACTTTATCAACATTATTCAAAAATCGAAGATATACGAATTGTAGGTTTTAATGTCTACTTTCAGAATTCGTTTGATATAAATTTAAATCTGGTTGCTCAGGTTGCTCAAGATAATGACATAATTTATTTATACTGTAATTGTGGGAAAACTATTTATGCGACATATTTCATCTTCCGCCTGTTTGAAGTACACATAATAAACAATCATTTTCCGAAGGATCTGCTCTTAATATTGCAAATTAACAAAGATATGAATTTTTGACAAGTAATAATTAATTTTTAATCTTTTCTCTACTTTTATCAGTAAAAAATGGTCCGGTTGAGGGTCTACAAAAAACATTTTGTAGGTTTTTGATTCTCTACAAATGTTCTACTGGAAGTATAATGAGCCATTCATAACATTTTAAAATATTATCGAAATGCCCAAAAAAGAGCTAATTTATTGATATTTTTGTTTATAAAAATGCGCAAAAGCTCCTTGCCTGATATTTTTTTGTATTTTACATACCTGTGTGCTACCCTTAAAGTCAGTGTGGATGTCGCTTGCTGTTAAATTTAATAACATGAAAAAATCTCTATTGGTTGGGCTATCTCTCCATCTTATTTATATTCCATGGTACTACCGAGTAGACGGCACTTTACTCTGTGGTCTGAGCGACTTAAAGGGAGTCGGATGACCCTATTTCGCCCATGTTAATTTACATAACTTAAGGTACCTTTTTCTCAGGAACTAAATGAGATAGCTCCATAATTTTTTTTTAAGAGCTACCTTTTTCTACATTTTTGTTGTTTTTTATTTAAAAATATTAGTTTTTAGATTTTTTACCATTAAAAAAAAATAGACTTAAAACATTTTAAATTTTAATTACAGTATATAAAATGAGTTAAAAAAAATTAAAACTACAAGTCATTACAAAATCTGACAAAGTTTTAAGCCAAAACAAAAACAATCTTAATAGAGTTAAACTTTCAAAAGTAATGAGAACAAAAAAATATTAAAAACAAATTCACAGATGATATAAGAGCAAATTAATAAAACAGCCTTTTTTAAACAACTAGGCTTGCAGTTTGTATTCAATTAATTCAATGCAAAAACAGTATAAGTCAATAATTAATTATAATTTTTTAACAGCATATTTTATGTGTTAAATTATATTATAGAAAATTTAATGTAAATTATTTTATTTCCAGCGCCATTGTACAGTAGTTCCAGGTTGTAAACAGGAAGCACATGATTTATTATATAAATGTAAGGGAAAATACAAATATAATACGAAAGAGCCTAAGAAAATCATTTGTATTATGCTTAGAAATTTACTGTCAGAATAGCATCAAATCGTTTGTATAGGATGCCATTTTCCATAACCCCCAGACCCCCCTGTATGCGCCTTCAGGTTAGTCAGGGTTTACGTCCTAATGGAGGACCCAGTCCGCCCCTGCAAGCTGGCAGCACCTTCGTGAGTAGATAAATTTACCAAATAGTTGTTTGAAACCCAAAAACATATATACATTTAATTTTTGAAATTCGCTCAACTCACGTCAGCGGTTCAGCTGCGTGGTCGAATCATTATAGTATCTGTTGTTAAATTTTAAAGTTAAACAGCTAATTTGTATTAAAAGTTTAACAACAAAATTTTAGGTTAGGCCTTTACTGAACCAACACACATTTCTTTAATATATTTACATTATTTACCATAGCAGCCAAGTTAGCAAATTTAGACATTTAAAAAAATGAGGAAGTACTATGTTCATTTTAGAGGTATCAACAAGTACACTAATTTAACACAACTTACAAAATTATGAAGTGCAACGTTGATTTCATCGGTAGCGTGAAGTGACTAAATCCATACAGCTATTGAGTTTTAGTCTTTGAATTTACCACTGCCTATTTTATTCTTTTATGATCAGCAGTTACATTAAACTTCTCTGGTTTATATTATTATGTGTGTAAAACAATGAAGAAGAAGAAATCATCGATGAAATCAAAAGGGCCTTACTTTAATATGTGTATCGCGAGTTCGTATATTTCACCTCAATCAAAAAGTGCTTGGTGCAGCTAAAAACGTTTTCACTTCAAAAAATTACTTTATCATTCTAAACGTAGTTGCTACTCTAAACTGCCATAGTTAATAGGATGCTACAAAAAGTAGCATAGTCCACACATCAACGTATAGTGTGGTAGAGGTGGCAGACATGTCTATTGGTAAGGTCAATGTCTTATTGTCACAGCCACTCACACACGCTGGTGTTCCACCACCCTGTGTCTTGAATTCCGTTGTGATGCCCTTGACAAGATTAGTACGAAAGTGTATGTTTTTGTGTGCGTAGTGCATGCTGTATGTCTGTAAAGCAGAATGAGTGGTAAAAAAGGCTGTTATTTCGCTAGAAGTTAAGTTAAAGGCCATTTAGTGAGTTGATTTACAAGATTACATAGTTTTCTATTCTTTTTCCGTATTTCTTTGTACAGTACCTTTTCTGCCCTCAGTTAACCCTAAGCACGTAATGTTCGGCTGTTACGAACAACGTGCTGAGTGCTGTAGAGTCATTTTTTTAAAAAGTTAGTATTGTCAGTTTTTTGGTTAACCGAGGTTAGGTCGGTCCAAAATACTTCAGTAAGCAGACAATATCCGAATTAAGGATGAGCATCGACAGAAAAACATAAAATTTTAACAAAGTTTAATGATAATAGGCCTATATGTCTAATTGATTATTGTATTAATATTATAAAAATTATATTATCAAAGTGAAATGTTGATAATTTTCATGTAAAACATGAATATTTTAAAAAAATATTAATAAATGGTTAAAGAATTTTTTATAATATTATTTATTTGAATATTACGGTATGTTTATTATTTTTATATGTAAAAATGAATGTTTGTTTCTCTGCTTCTTTGTTTCAACCTCTATAGACACAAAAACTATTTGACCGATTTCACTAAAAATTTCACAATTAATTTATCCATATCATTGCCAGGAGTCTTTGGAAATTACAATTACTACAGTTTAAGGTGTTGAAACATTGGCGGATCCATGGGGGGGGGGGCTGCAGCCCCCCCTTTGGGTTATTATATTTTTGTTTTGTTTATTGAGTAATCTCAGACAACATAACTTGTATAGAATATTCCACCCACTAAATATTAACCAATCTTAATAAAACAAAAACCATTGGAAAGGAAATGTTTTAAACTTAAATTTTTGTATTTACAAATTTCTTCCAAAACGTATATTAACATTGTAATCATCGTTGTAATATTTTAGTATAAATCAACTGATGCCGCGAGAGAAAGCACAAGCAAATGACTCAAACTCGTCACTTTTTAAAGGCACATAACCGTTAAACAGACTTGTTTTGAGAAGAAAATAAGGACACCTGTGGGTTCGTCAAGATTTGGACTTTCTACCACGATCATTCGTCACTCTTATATTTTCTTAGATATATGAAGTTTTCTGTAAACCCTTGCAATTGGACAGGTTTTAACATTTTACAATCGATGTATCTATTACAAATCGATATATTTGTATACCTAACGATTTTTATAGCTATTTTAAGTGCAAGTTCTATATTTTCGTTTGATATAAGGAAAACCTGGTTTAGTGTTCTGAGGCTTTTCGGGTATTTTCGTGAAATATGTACATTTTCAACCCCTAGGCGCGTTAAGTCGTTACCTTTTCCTGTCTGGCTGGAACCAGTGGCGTATCCAGGGAAGGGGCCCGGAGAGGCCGGCCCTCCCCCCAAAACTTCAGGCAAAAATGTAGCAAAAGCTACTGGCATGAAGAACTAGGTTACAAATTTACTAACATAATTAACTAAACATTTAAACTAACAATACTGTACACTTTACGGTTGCCATATCACCGGATTTCCACGGAGATTACCGGATTTTGAGGGTAAAAATAAAGCTCCAAGGAATTTACGCAAATAACGAGAAATCTCCTCTTTTTAAAATTTCTCCAAAAAAAGTTATATTCTGAAAATTTTCTGTTGAAATCGTATTTAGGAACGAAAATTGATTTACGTTTACAACTTTATCGTCATGAAACTATTGCCAAAGCTAAACCCTCTTTCTTTGTAGACTCTAACTATTTGTTACTCTTTGGCTTTTTTTTTGCGGAAAACTTTGTTAGATTTCGCCTATATTCGCAGTTGTCGATCGCTGAAAATGGACAAAGATTTACAGCGATCTTTTATAAAGATTCTTTATAAAAATGAAATATTATTATAAGAAAGTGTAGAGAATAAATCAAAGAATTGAACCGTATACTTATAAATTATTATTTCATTAAAGTATTTGAATTAGCTTACTTGAATCACAAAATGAGATCAATCAAATGAAACGTCGCGCGTGCGTATTGATAAACCTTATTTCGTGCTGTATTTTAACTTTTAACAGTTAATTTTTTTAACTTTAACTTTAATAAGTAAATTTTTTCTGGCTTTAACTTTAACTTTAATCAGTTAAATATTTTGGTTAACTTTCCCAAGTCTGGATAATATTAATATTGTTCAAGTCTATACGCATTTGAAGAACTGCATATGTTGACACCTTGGGTTTTTAGTAAAATAAATAATGGCAGTTAATTACTTAAATAAAATAATTATATAACAATTAATATGTAGTGTAAAGGGTTATTAATCAAAAGTCAACTGTTAAAGAACATATCTACGAGATATATTATAATTGTCATAAATTTAGTAGCAATAACAAATCGAAAGCTCAACTTATTAAAAATTAACTTATTCCCATGTACTTTATGTTCCTTTCAATGATATAAAACGGTATATGATATTTCTCACTCTCAACTTTATTTGAGGTTAAAATTTTGGTTTATTCTTGTTCCAAAAATGCTATTCTTGTTTTTCTAGATCTCGATAAATTGTATTTAACAAATTCTCGTTTACCGTTTGTTTCTAAACCTCAGCTTTCGTCTTTTTCTCGATCTCGATAATTTGTATTAAACAACATCCTGTTCTCGTCTCGAATTCAAAAAGTAAATCTCGCACACCCCTAACCATCTCCACAACATGATGTATCTCCAAAATGCGTCAACAAACATTCGTAATACATTGCTAAAATAGGCAGATTGTATTCCACTTAAGTAAGTTTTGCCACTCACCCAAACTGAACTCCAGCGTAAATGAAATCTTTTTTCTGACATGTTTCAATACACAATTCAATAGTCATACGAGCTACAGAGATGAACCCATTCAACTTTCTGGGGAGGTCATCTTTAAAACATCCTATATATTTTGTTCTGGAAATTGGTAGCACTGGTTCAACTAAAACAGCACGATAATACAGTGGTTCATTAACAAATTGCAAGTGTTTAAAAAGCAAATATTTTGTTAGATATATACATTTTTAAATGAGACTCAATTTTAGGTCACATAGCAATTGATTGAGTAAGACATAAATTAGTGTCCCAAAATAACCAAATGATGAAGATGGAGACATGGGAGAATAATTGTATTTGCATTAAGTATCACTTTGTCGCCCTGAAAGGAAATGTCACCATACAAGCGCAGCGAGCCCAAATGAATAATTTTTGACTCATTTAAATGTTTGTGAAGTGATAGAGTCGTAATTATCGACTCATTTGAACGTTTGTGAAGTGATAGAGTCATAATTTACAACACATTTGAACGTTTGTGAAGTGATAGAGTCATAATTTACGACTTATTTGAACGTTTGTGAAGTGATAGTCATAATTTATGACTCATTTGAACGTTTGTGAAGTGATAGAGTCGTAATTTACGACTCCTTTTAACGTTTGTGAAATAATAGAGTTGTAATTTACCACTCATTTGAAAGTTGTGAATCAGCTGATGATCCTCTCGGCCTTTGCATCTCTGCTAACTATATCTCGATGAAAGTTATACCAATCCATTCAATTCTTTAGATTATATCCTACAAACCTATGGTAAAATGATCGATAGTTGAGTTATAGTTGGTTTGTATACTGGCCAAAAAGAAATCAAAACGTTGTGCTCTGCCTGTTCAGTAATGCAATACCTACAATAGTGCAATACTGTTAACAATACCTGATATTAGTTTTTATGAAATGACATTTTTTGTGTTGTATATAACTCTAAATATGTCATGACCTACTGTTTTCATAATGAAACACTGAAAATGTTTTACACTTAATTTTCATTCTAATTTAATATCTATCCAAGCTACCGGAAGTGAAAGTGAAGTGAAACTATCTTTTTGTGAAGCAAAAAATGACTCTTTCAGCAAGGAATAACCGTTTATGCATACAGATTGATGCCTTAGTTATAATATTATCATGTTCTACAGTAGATTCCTAAAAAAAATATATTTAACACATTATGATTTATGTATATAATGTATTTTTCAATGTAATAATGATTTTTCAAACCGACAGCTGCACGAAGTGCTCAACTCGAATAATTATCATTTTGGGAATTAAACCTAACAGTTCTAGGGTTAATGTCATTTTAAGTTGGATTATCACTAATAAATAACTGAAAACAACACAAATATACACAAAAACAAAAGTACATTGAAACGTAACACAGACGTAAGGCTGTAAAGTAGTTTCGATGATTACTTCAATTCATCAATATTTAATTAGCCGCTTGTTTGCAGAAACAAAACTCACCTTGAGTACAAATCTGGTTTAGGTAGTAAACGACGGATGTATTCTTGCCTCCGCACATCCAGTTATCCCCAATACAGTTGACATCACATTCAGAGTCTGAGACCTTATCAGCAAGCAATACATGACCATTTCCGCATAAACAATCAAGCCTAAACAAACACAACATTATTAATCAAAAATCCTATACTGTAAAACAAGCATCTTTGTATCCACTAGTAAATAGAATTATATTAAAACCGGAGACTCACTGCCTATGTACCACGATATATTAACGTAAAGTGAACGGCTTCAGATTGGTGGGTAAAAGTATAGGCCTAGAAATAATTTCAAGAAATGCTAATTCTCTAATTAAAGTATTTGCCCATTTAAAGTACACAGCTCAGCTGATTGAATATGTTCAGTGTTTGAACAGTAATCAGCTGTTTACTCTAATGGCATATCCATTAACAGCTAATTTCATACACTGGAACAATTTGTATTTCTAATTTTTAGGTTAGGTTTATATATTGGAATTTTTTAGAGACTCCAGCTCCTTGGAAATGATGATTCAAATGAGAACAAATGATGATTCCCTCTTAAAAAATGTTTGAAATGACATGTGTTATCAAGCCACAACTTACAAAGTACATATTTAAAATAAAACTATATTTTAACCTTTTTGGGACTGGCATCGCGATGTCACGACTGCAGTAAACTGTCCGTACTGAACGTTTTAGAACTTTAACGTTTGAAAATCATCACTTTAAGGGTCAGCTATAGTGGAGGTCTTCTTGGATTTTTATCCCGTAAGAGCAACATTAAATTTAAAACCATTTATTTTGTGTCATAAAATTGTTTGCAGGTCTTATTTTAACCACAATCACAATACGCATCCGTTTTGCGTTTCACATTTTTTTTAATCACGTTCATTCATCACATAATTGACATTTTTTAAGTACCAAGTTTGAACTTTTTCCCTTACACAAGATACAACTAATAATTAAAAGTGAATCACAAACCGGATCCGAAATTTTAAAGAAATATTGGACCCGGCAATGCTTTGCTAATATCAAATGCTTGATTTAATTTTAAGGGTAGTTATCCCATTTCATCCTTTAACTTAAGTA
>JAGFPH010003417.1:44495-54758 GCA_018207615.1 Philaenus spumarius | reverse complement strand
AAAAACAGCAGTGCGTATTAAAAGAACAGTCTAAAATAGTGTTAAGGCCACATAACATATTCAAAGAGAAATAAATTGTGAAAAAAACTATATCATATAAAAATTATAACAATATAAGCGTCTATGGTGATACAGAACATAAACTTGAACTGGATTACGGCTATGGTAAATGGTGAATATCTACAGGAGGCGCTGTACGTTGGTCGTCTTGGTTCTAGAGACTTCTCTTCAAGATGGTGGTTGAACGAGTGTAGCTAGCTTGGTGTGAATTGTAAATCCATTGAGAGTGTGGATTTTTTGTTGAAAAGGGTGTTGAATTGTGAAGTAATGTAAACTTCTAATAGTGTACCGTTAGTGTACGCTTCAGCGTTATGATTCATCGAGTAATTATCAAGTTTTTGGAACTTGTCTGTTGGTGACCATGTGACTTCAATTTTCGCAGCGTAGAACTTCTTGTGTTACGCAAGTAATCTTTAATTATCAAAGAAAGCCTAGGTATATATCAAATTTTTTGGACAATTTTAAACGTTAATGGCCATAATATTTAATAATTTTCAGTCTGCAATTTAATTTCAATTTCTTTAAACAGATTTCATTCTAAATTCAATCTGCGACTCATTTTTTCTTATTTCAAATTGTATGTTGTATATTATAAGATTATGCTTTATAACTCATATGTTGTTCATAATTTTTTCTTGTATAAGGATTTATTAAGGATGTGTAAGTAAAGAACTTAATTATTCATCACAATGCTTTGAATTTCATTGGTACCCATGATGTCCTGCAGCAAGTACAGAAACACACCCCGGTGAATTAAATTGAATTAAAATGTTTTTATAAATCAAGATATGCATAATTATTAAACAATGACGCATACGAGACTATATTGCGGGAAGGACGCTTGCCTTGCATGATGCAATCTTTTATTATAAACTTTGCACCATGAAATAGGTTGGCGGGAAGAGTGAAATATGGTCACAGATGACACGTCATAACGCATAGATTGAATTATCTGTGGAATATTAATGGATTTTCAAAAAAGTAAACAAGGTTATTTTTTTTGAGGTTAAGTGTTAATTTTTAATTTGAAAGTAAGGTAGATTGAACAGAGAATGTTTTTTAATTGGAAGTGAATAATGAATTGAGTATTAAGCAAAGAATAATCCACATATAATCTTTTTATTAATTTGAACAATTTTTTTTATTTTATTGGAAATTTTTCGACTTCATTTTTTCTTTTAAAGTTTATTTACAGAATTTTTATTTTTATAACGCCTCACGTTATAAATTCCACCATCCATGATGGGTTCTCCGCGCTTTTTTATTTATCACACACAGAATGGACTACAATAAAAACTTTTTTTGGATTGTATCGTACATCTAAAAGTTATCAAATGTAAGTACTACTAACCCTGAGTGTAGAGCTGCATATATAAATCCTCTATGCCTGCACTGAATGAAACAATAGTCCACAGTCATTCTCGGATGTTTAAAGCTGTACTCGTACCAAATGTTGTATCGATTGTCTTTAAAACAGCCCACATAATGTTCAGGATTTGCTGTTTTTGCTTTATCGAAACAAAAATACAACACAAAATTATTTCAAGCTAAATTAATAATTTGATACAAAAGTAAAAAGGAAAATATACGGGCTCATTGTATGAGAGAGCTGAGCAGTTTTTTATTATTTACTAGGGTCCAGGACTGGGGGGGGGGGGGGGGCTGTAACTTTAGGCTAAGATATAGGCTACAATTTTTATTTGATACTTAATGTTCGCTTTGTAAATTATGCTTGGATATGTGAAATAAGTTGGATACTGGAATGGTAATAAAATGTATTGGGCATAACTTATAGGTTTACCAAAATAATAAAGTTGGCTTAGATGAAGTCTCACAAACTAATTGCTCCTAGAACGTTGACTTTTGAATAATTTGTGAAATTCAGCTAAGAATACAAAATAGTTTAAATAAAATAAACATCCTCTCTTGTTTTAATAAAAATTTTTATTCATTCATTAAGTATACATTACAATTTTTTCCTAAATATATTTTTAGCTGAATGCAGCAATGTAAAATCTTACACTAAAGGAAATATTTTTTTTTAGTTTTTCCGAAGACGAGTTTTAAATCTTGTCACAGTTGTCACTACTGAGTTATGGGAATAGATTATTGAGAAAAATTGTATATTTTTTATTACAAAAGTCGTGCTAAACTCACAAAGCAATTATTAATAGTCATTTTATATTTTCAGATTAAGTTTAGCTTTTAGCTTCTTAGTGAAGAACGAATGTAATTTAAGCTGTCTTTTACTCGTATTGATACTAATGTGATACCAGTTAATTTTCTTCGTCAATTTAACGCACAATCTTAACATAATACTTTGGTAATAATTTAAGTTTTTAGAAATATCACTGTACACTGTAGACTAACAGGTCGATCGCCAAACCAGAAACAAAATTACTAGAAAATGGAGCACCGTCTTTATTTACGTTGCTAGGAACAGCTGGTAAACACTATACACTAGCGCAGTCACAAGATGTCAGAGTAGAGACCATTCCCTTCATTGTCTATGCCGTTTCTTAGAAACATCTAATTCTTAATAAGCTTACAAAGTTAAGTTCACTTTTCTATCTAAACATATTATTTTTTACCAACATGCCTCTAACTGAATCCGGTAGTGGGTCTAAGGCTATGTATTCGCTTCTGTCATTGCGACCTAAGTACATCTTTTGTGACTACCCTACTAACTTAACCATTTCGACTCTCATTTCCCATTTCCAATCGCATGTCGGCACATTGTTTTTTCCAATGCTATCAATGACTTTACCGTTCAAAGTTATGTATTTTGATACAATCAACTGTACTCAGAATATTCTGTGTGTCAGTGACGAACAAATCTACGACAGTACTTTCTTATTTATTATTCTGTGAACGATGCTGTGTCATCAGCTGATCGACTCTTGTCTACTGTCGCAGTAGCAATCACGTCGTAGTTATAACCGTGCCGCTGTTTACTGTTTTCAAAGTTATTTTGAATCATTTTATGGTTTGTGTTTGATTAGTGAAAGCGAATATGATTGGAAATAAAGAAGTGATCGGCAAAGATATTGATCAATATTTGGAGGAATCTTTAGACAACGATAAATATATCCAGTGACGAAGAGAAGGAATACGAAACCGTTCAACAGTTAGACTGGATTATTCATCAGTTTGAAAATTATTAGATTATTACTAAATTTTATGTGAGTATTTTTCATTGTATTTTTGGTGTTTTCATTGGGTTTAGTATTGTACTAAAAGAAAAAATTATGTGCTAGAAGAAACAATATGTTTTAATCAGTTGTGTAATTGCAGTAATTACTAGGGTGTAGTCCAATACCTGCATATTAAATGAGATTCCAATGGGGAATCCAAAATGAGAGTCGAAAGGATCCATACAGGGAGCGGCAAATACCCTGTATACCTGACGGTTTTAAATAAAGAAAGCTTCAATATTTACAAACATTTCTGCATGTTTACTATTTATTACAAATTACAAAAGATGCCAATTAATAAAATACATAGTGAAAAACATATATGTTACCTTTTATTATTTAAAGATAACATCAATTAAGTGTTGTCCATCCCCCACCATAGATTCTTCTAGTCTTGCAGCGAAGTTGTTAAACACTTTTCCTAACATTTCATTTGATATGGAGGCAATCACTGTCTTATGGCTTCTTTCAAGTCTTCTAGTGTACGGGCGTTTGTTTGTGTATACTTTTGATTTGAGGTCTAAAAGGAAAAAGTCATAAACACTGATGTCAGGGGAAGGTGCGGGCCAAGCAATAATACCATTGCGAGAGATGACGTGGTCACGGAATTTTGTCCTCAAATAATCCATTACGGCATTTACTGTGTGGGCAGTTGCTCCGACTTGTAGGAACAAAATCTGTTTCATAGCTAGACGTTTTATTTTCAGTTCAGGAATCAAGAAACTGTCCAACATTATTAGGTTTACTGCAACTGTTAGCCCTCCTTACTAAAAAAAAAAAAAAATAGCCCGATGACACATTTCTTGGTTACAAACACACCACACAGTAACTTTAGCATTATGCAGGGACGTTGGTGCAATTCTTGTGGGTTTCAGTCTGACCAATAGCAAACATTTTGTTTATTCACATCAAGATGAAAATAAACCTCATTACTCATTACAAGAATTTTGTCATCATTCATCAAATCAATCAAATGATCTGAAAATGTCTGACGATTACCATAATCATAAGGCTTAAGTTGTTGCACAATTTTATATGGATGAAAGTGTAGATCGTAGTGCAGTATTTGTCTCACTGTGCGATCAGACATTTGAAGAGCAACAGCTTGTCTTCGCGCAGGTCGATGTGGGCTAGTTAGCACAGCTTGTCTCACTCGCTCAACATTGTCCGATGTTCTGACTGACCTTGGATGGCCTGTAGGGCCAGGGCCGGCGAGAATTGCTAGTATAAGGGCTCAGCCACTCTGTCTCGATACATGCTGCTAGCCGGTTCTACGCTGTGACGTCACAGGGTTGTTCCTCGCACAACACTGCCGTACAACCACCACTGCTTTGCATTAGACAGGCAGCATGTATTTAGAACTTTACTATTCCCATGATACCTTTCTACCCCTAGTGGCACCCAAACAAAATGAGCCCCTAGACAAGACAAAATGAGCGAAAACACAACAAATCAGTTACAGATAAGTTTACTTTACTAATATCTGGTTTTGTTTACTTCCAAGGAGTTAATGTTATTTAATTTTGCATGACAATTTTCTAGGTTTCTATCAAATTTTGGTTTAGCATTTTACAAATTAGGCCTACTTATATGTAGCCTATACAGATTGAACTAAAAGTCTGGAGACACCTCTGAAACTTTCAAAAATGTTAAATGCCAAATCTTGCCTTGTGACCCCTCATTTTAAAGGAATTGCTACAAGAATGTAAATAACGAAAACTAATGGTCTCTATCTTCTTTCTATCTAAAGTTATTTACAGTTAAAGACGAGAATAATTGAAATGAAATGAAAATGAATTTATTCAAGTCCTTCTAACTTTTTAGTGAGAGATTGATGAAGAGCGAAATCCAAGGAATGGTTATTAGATATTAGGATGCATTTGTATGCATGGGGCAACTTATAATGGGGAAACAAATATTGTGGGCAGGTCAAAATTTGTATACGCAAATCCCTGTCAAGTGACCATTCATTTTGAAGGTATTAACAAAGGAAAACTAACACTGCAAATTTTGAGGCCTCTATCTCAACCCTACTACAAATTTAAAATGAGGGGTCACAAGGCAGGATTTGGCATTTAAAGTTTTTGATCTGACCCCAAAATTTCCCATTTTGGAAATGGTAACAACATTCTCTTATGCGTAAAAAAGTACAACTTTGTACCTAGTAGACATTACCTGAGTTTGTTTTTCCAAAATTACTCACTCAAAAGTTACAGGGGTGTCTCCAGACTTTTAGTTCACCCTGTATACAGTAATACTGTAATTGTAAAAAATATTTCTGTAGGCTTGCACTCAGTGGAGGCGACAGCGAGCCCGCGGTGCGGGGGGGACCCCGCGAGCCATGACCGGGTTTTCAAATAAGTATTGTCAAAAAATTACTAAAATAAACTAAATGTCTGCAGACATGATTGTGCATCCAAAACTGCAATAACCATTATTTTTTAGAGAGCAGAAAGAAGCTTTTCAAAATAATTAAAGCTTATCAAGAATTATTTGAGAAGAACTATGAGTCAATCAAGACTTAGTGATTTGGCGATCCTCAGTATTGAACAACAGGAAACGCGAGAAATTAATCTAGATAAAATTGTGGAAGAGTTTCTTCTTTTGAAAAAAAAAAAAAACGCAGATTAGGCCAACTTCAATAACTCAGAGTGTATGTGGCTGTAAAACTATGATAAACTGTCTCTACTGACAGTATTTAAATTATTCAACCATAATTTTTTTAAATATTAAGTGATCTAGTAATTGTGTAAATAGTTGTTCAATTATCTAAATAACTTATAAACGATTACCATACAATGAACAAAACTACAAAATACTCAGTTTAAAGCATTGGCATTGGATAAACAAAGGACACGAGATAATCCGAAAAGTATATATACTAGAAAGTGACCAGTGCAGAATGGATTTTTGGTAAGTTCATAATCTTAAATATAAATTGATAATAAGTGACATATTTACAGCCGTGAAAACATAATCACTTGGATTTTTCTAATAATACTAATTTATTTGTTAAAATAATTATCTAATCTCATTAATACTATTACTGCTACATTTAATAGGAATACAAATCTTATTACTATATGTTTTTATGACGAAAATTAGTTAAAACCAAAATAAGAGTGTTTTAGACCAGTTTAAATCGTACTATTAACAATAAATTTATTTCTTTGTATGAAATATAAATTATTTTACTTATTGAATTTATTTTAATTAATATTTAACATATTCTGTAATAAGTATCTCATGTCTCAGTAGTAGGTTTTTGATTCGTCCTTGGAGCGCGAGTGTAAGAATAACGTATATAAAAATTGTATATTTTATTTTATATCGATCATCCTTTAGGCCGAAAACTATTTATCATGGCGTTCGTGCAGTAAAAGGAAATATCGGGTCATATGCCTCAGTTAATGAATAAATTAACCCGTTCACTCGTCAATAGTAATAATGGTTTTAAAGATATTATAGGGGGAGGGGGGCTCGATGAACAAACTTGCGGGTGGCCCGCGGGTTCTTATCGAGCCAATGCTTGCACTAAACTTTGATTTTGAGAATTGTATAACTATTTCAATGTTTACATGAAATAATTGTTTTAAATATTAAAAAATCATTAACATAAATTCTTTGTGATAGTTAAATCAAAATGTTTCTTGTTTGCAGAAGTTAAAAAAATCTTTAACTTAAGGATTCTTTTTAAGGATACTTTAAAAGGAAGAACAAAGTGAAATGGCCACCAGATAAAAGGTTAATTTTGCAGGTATTAAAATATGAAATTTTTCTACAAATTAGTGACTGTATTTTTAAATTTATATTTATATCACTTCATGAAAACTTTAAAACGTCATGAAAATTAAGATTTACGCAATGAAATTTGATCAATCAGCTACTATTGCTAATTCATAATAATTATGTTTATAATAACCAATTCTGAATCAAATATTGCCACTGTCGGCAAGAGTTTAAAAAAATTGTGTTGAATTTCTTAAGGATTTTAAAGTTAACTTAAAATTGTAATGCATACTGTTGTACGTTCTTTTAGCTTAATATAATTGATTTCCATAAGTAGTATTAGTAGTTCTTTAACTATTGCCACCTAAAAATATAATAATACAGTAGCTTTGTTTGAAATTCCCTTTTTATTACATAAAACTAACACCACAAATAACAAATAAAAACAATTTAAATTTAAAATTCAGCACCTATTACAAACAACAGGTGGAGATTCATTGGGAAAAACTCTAGTGGATAAGCGCGGCTGACAACCCTATGACCACGCGCCCTATGACAACTCTATGACCCTATCAAATTTCACGCGGTCAAAGTCCCCTCCCCTCACTGGCAGCGTCGGCATTGGCCAAACTTCAAAAGAATAGCTGAGCCCTTTTTCTATTCTCGCCGGCCCCGTGTAGAGCTACGTTTTAAAGTTGAACCAGTAATAAAGTTATTCACCCACAGCTTGATTGTGTTACAGGATGGAATGTTTCTTTTATGACCCACATGAAAATGCCTGTGAAACTGACGTTGTGTCTCAACAATAGAATCACCACTTTTACAATATGTCTCAGCGACAAACACTCCTTGACAGTTGACACTGAACCAGTGCTCCATGCCGACTGAAATAGTGTCGAGTAGGTTTGCACATGTGTCACTCCTCACCACATGGCTGCTCGTCTGTACACGAACGAAAACTGTCAGTTGTTTTTGCCACTCCCTGTACTAGTCAAGATGCAGGCTCCTTGGAAAGTCTAAAATGGTTCCTGGGGGTGTGTCCTTCATATCACATTAGCATTGGGGAATTCACCGAGATGAAGTAGTCTCTTATTAGCTAAAGATTAGCAATCGGAGTTTCAACTGTTTCTAGTGGAGGAGTTTAAAAAGGAGCTTTTTCTTTTTAAAAATTACAATAGGGTTATACTTCTATGCCATCCAATTTAGAGCACAGTTGATAATGATTACTACAGAACCCAAAAAGATAGTCAGTACTCAGCTTGCACAAATATCATACATTGATAAACTAGATGTACTCGCGGCTTTGTCCACGTACAATAACGGCCGAAAATACCTTAAAGCAAAACTGTCAAACTTTTTCACCTCTTAGATCGTGTCCCAGAAAAAATGTCAAATATGAAAATCGAAGAAAATTAAATTTCCAATCGCCAGACAATTTTCCTTAAAACCTACCATTGAAAAGTTACAGCTGTTTAAAAATTCTGCAAACCAAAAGTTTAAGAAAGATGTACACTTTTTATGTTATAACTCCTAAACTTTGCAATCTATAGAATCGACTTATTGCTCATTTGAAAGAACTCGGCGAGCTGAATCAATGAGTATCTCAAACTAAATACAGGTGCTACCAGTCTAAAGTTATAAGCAGAAACATGCAAAAAGAGGTCAAAATAGTCAACAGTAGTTGGTCACGAAAAACAGAGTTTTTCGAATGTGGATTTCTCTTAAAACTTTCCTACTCAGGTCACTGGCAAAGTTCTGTTCAAAACTTATTCTAAAATTACCATACTTTGGTCTACTCTCTTCTCACCTAAATTATGGAATTGCTCTGTGGGGTAGTTCATCAAAGCAAATGACCCAAAGGGTCTTTAGTTTACAAGCAAGCAGTAAGAATTGTGGGCTATCATGATTCTTGTACAGATGCATTTAAAAAGCTAGGTATTTTTACCATTCCCTGTATGCACATTTTTAAAGTAATTTTACATTACAAGTAAAAGAGTTCTGTAACTTGAAACACTGATGTACATTTATATAATACGTGGCATAAAAATTACTTCCGTGGCAAACAGCACAGATTAAAAGCTTTCGACAAGCTACCGTCTGAGACTGAAGTCCATTTCATGAACAAACTCCCTAAAGAGTTAGAAACAATGGAAGTCAATGTTTTTAAAAACAAATTAAAGAGTTGCTGAAGTTCAATGCTTTCCACGTCGTGGGGGAGTTTCTTGATGTCACATTATAGCCTATTATTATATAAATGAATTTTAAAAATCTGTATATTTTGTTATAATAATTTTATGAAAATAAATTTTATTAGAATGTTGTAATTTTAATATTTAAAATTTATTTGAAGAAGAATAAAGTGTAACGTTAAAGGTTACAAAAATTGATGAAAGGTTAAACTTTAAAAAAAATTTCTTCCGGCTAGCCAAAAATTTAAAAGATGAAAAATAATTTTTTTTTAATTATTAGAAATTATACTATATATAATGAGTTTCTTGTTGTTAATTATTGTTTATTGTTTATAAAATGTAAATATATTTCAAATAAAAAGCTTAAATAAAATTATTTTAAATTCATAACCTCAAAAAGTCTTTTGTTTGTAAACAAACTTCCATAACACATGCTATAATTATGATAAAATCTCATCTTTCAAAGATCCGTCTGTAGTAACCTGACCCAGTTTCCTCAGTTGACAGTTTTTTAGACCACGTGATTTGTGACGTCACATAGGCTAATCCTGTTCCCGCCAAGAAGACTGACTGTATTGCTTGGTTGCACAATATTATAATAATTATAAACTGTTTACTAAATTTAGAGATTCGAAGGTTCGATCACTGTATAAGTACTGTAAGAAATTGAATTTTGATGCCAATGAAAAATTAACTCACAAGATAATTGACTTTACGATTTAATGCAATATTTTAGCAAACATAGTGAACTCAGAACAAAACAAAACAATTGAATAAAAAGATTTTTGTGTTAGCATAGGAATTTTACAATATACTGACTTAATTTGTTTATAATATGAAGACAAGAAAAACAGCAGACAGTATGCATAAAAGAAAACTATTACTATTTAATACTTGCAAGTTTTATAGGACCTTCCAATTTACGATAGTCTTACGTAGTATTTTTACACAGTTCACTTTTTGTTAAATTATCACTTTAAGCACAATCGTTGATCAGTAGTTTTCCAAGTTTGATTTCTTTATGTTCTGGATTATACCACACTCCACACTTGTTTCAATTTTATAATGGAAACGGTCAACGTTTTATAACA
>JAGFPH010003417.1:18799-34495 GCA_018207615.1 Philaenus spumarius | reverse complement strand
ATTAATATTTAGTGGCAAATCATTTATATAAATAATGAACAGCAAGGGACCCAAAATTGACCCTTGGGGTACTCCATTTTTAATCTCACTCCAGTCTGATACAAATTTCTTATCCCTTTTGTTTGATATAATTCTTTGTTGCCTATCTGTCAAGTACGATTTAAACCAGTCTAGAGCAACTCCAGTAACTTTTATTTGTTACATTTAGTTAAAACATAAGTAATCCCGACGCGGTAGACTTTTTAACTGTAAAATCGGGTTTCCCGTACCCAAAAACATAAAACAATACCCCACACTGAATTTTCAAAATTTTGCACCATAAACATGATCGCGAAGCGCTACGATTTTTTAACTGTCAAAATCGGTTTTCCCGTACCCAAAAACATAAAGTAATACCCCACACTGGATTTAAAAAATATTGACTAAAAACGTGACCCTGAAGCGCTACGACATTTTAACTGTCAAAATCGGATTTCCCGAATACAAAAACAAATATAAAGCGATACCCCACACTGTATTTTCAAAATGTCGGAAAATACATTTATTTTTTATAAAAAGATGTTTTGATTAAAAGTATGTTGCTTTTTCGGTGTAGTATAATGACAAATATTGTACATAACTCGCCCGGTAAGTTTTTTCGTGCTTGCATGAAAGTCCCGCTGTGCATGGAAAACCCCTTTTTACCTAAACAATACAGAAATTATAGTCAACCATACAAACACATTGAGGTAACAAACAAATAACAAACTCGTTATCAACCTCGCTTAAAATCTCATAATTATAACTTTAAACAACATATGAATGTTATACCATAACAACATACCATAACCTATCAAATGTGAATTACGCGCACAAACGTAGTAGAGGTGTGTCGGAAGTACTGTAATCAGTATTTTGTATTCGCTACTTTGCAGACACACAAAGCTACTCCATTGTACTTTGGTGCAGTGTAGATTCGCGGATTACTTCGAATCCACATCGTTAGTCCAGTCCAGAACTGATAGCGTATTCGCAGTAGCCCCGGTAGCGGTGGAGTTGGAATGAAATGGATTGTAACGAGGACATATAAATCCGGCAAAATCGGCGGCCACGGCAATCGCATACACGGACGTATTTGCAGAGATTGGTGGTGGCCGGGCTCGGAATCGACTCGATGCCGAGAATCGGTGGAATCGACTTTTGGAATCGAGAATCGACCCATCCCTAGTAAGCACAATTAGGTAATATAGTAAGTAGTTATGTAATTAAGAATGATCTAATCACTGGCGGGTAAAACTGAGTGGTGGCAAGAGTTTTTAAATAAGTAAAAAAGATTAGAAAGGTGGTCTTTTGGGAAAGGTTCTTGGGCGAGACGAAGAGTCTTGGCAGACGGGGGTATTTGGGGAGAAGATGCCGGCGTGATCGTCAAGAACAGACGAGGGTTTTTCCATGAGGTGTGCCAGTCTGATTGGGGCAAGAAAACTGAGCTGTCTGACCTCCAAGACAGAATAGAGGTAAAGGGCACAGTTGAGGTGAATATAAAAGGGATAATTGTTTTATGTGAATTTTGGGTTGGGATCAGTTTCTGTGTGTATTGGAAGAGTTATTCATTTAAAAGGAATTGATATTTGGGGAGTTGAAAAAAAAATTGTACTCAATTTTGCCCGCTGTATAAAGTATAAAATGTAGACTAAGGTTTATTGTAGTTATCACACAGTGTAGAATAAAATGTATGCAGTAGATCTTTCGAATAAAATAGATGTTTATGTATCTGTGTATATAAAAGAATAAGTCTTGACTGACTGATTGATTCATAATGAACATACCGCCAAAAATATGGTAGCTTGAAACCTACCCTTCTTGCGCTATAGACGAATATAACTGCTAAGTTTGACTTTGCTAAAAACGCTGCGGACAAATATACTCGCTTTTTAACATTGAGTGTATTGTCAGGACTAAATAGGTTTCAGTTTTGCCGCTTGAGTGCAACAGTTATTTTGTAACATATCCCTTGGTTAAAAAACATAATGGCGAACGACTCCGAACTTTGACTGTTGTGGGAATAGCACCTAAGTTTTCGCGCTACACCACTCATGCTTTGTTTCAAGCGACGCTAACACTGTAGACGAACTAACTTGCAAGTCAGTTCCATGAAGACTCGTTGTGAGACTCTACTGCGTTCGTTGTTTTATTGTTTTTTGGCAGTTAACACTTTATGGCAAGGAGAGAAAAGGGCACTGGTAGATGTGTTGTTTGCGCTCAACAAAGAATGAGAAAGGAAACGATCTACCTTTGCGAGACCTGCACCGTGCGGCCCAACCTACACCCCGATGCGTTTCAAAGGGTACCATACCACACCCTGAGCTGTAAAAACAATGTAAAACAACCATGGTTATATGTTCTTTTTTTTATTTCAATTCTTACAATATTTTATAATAACCTAACTACACAATACGTAATAAAGCAGTGTAGGTTTCACGAGCTTGATTCTTTCTAATTTTGTAGTGTTTTTTTACTTATTTTGCTGTCAAATAAACCAACTTTCATTAAAAAAACTATTTTTTTTATTCCCATGTGTTATTTTTTGGTATAAGAAAATCGAAAAAATAATTAGCGTTGACTTGTTGGTGGTATGTAGCATTACAGTGAGAGCGGTCCGAAATTTCCGTAGCGCGGGAAAGGTTAAAACTTTCAGGGTACCTTCATACCATTATGTAGTGGTGTACTAAGAAAGGATTTTGTCAAATATTTTGGTCATATTTTATAACTTGAAAATTGCCTTTAATCTTCATAAAAATTAAAAATCACTGTTGGACCAATCGACATACCTGTGAAAATATCATAGTATACTATAATCTATTTTCATTTGCTTCGCTGCGGGGATGGAGGCCACTAGTACTTATATATATGATATGTGTTAGTAGTCCTCTCACAAAGTAGAACCAATTGGGTTCCTTCGTAATACTTAGCTATATGCACTACTTTGGTAATGTCAAAGGTCAACGACTGCATAAGATAACTTGAAATCATATGTGGCTAAGACTGAATTAATACAATGTAAAACAAAATTAATTTCAAATACAATTACTATAAAATGTGATGAAGAAATTCAAAACACAGTTGTCAATTTTCTTTTTCTTGGTTTTGTTTTTGACAAAAATTTAAATTGGAAATGTCACATTTCAAATATATAACATGCAAAATCCATGCATGCTTTATAAAAAAAGTCTAATCTTTGTACATATAATTCTTCAGTACGTGTGTATGTCACTGAACTCCTCCTAAATGGTTGCACCAATTTTGATGATATTTTTTGTCTGTGTTTGAGTGGGTCGCTGGATGGTTTACATTCACAGTTGGAAGAGGTTGAGTTGAAATGGGGTTTGGGGCAATCCATGTGAGAGAGAAAAATGATGGGATATGTAAATTCATATAATAAAGAAACAAAGAGTGAAGGATCTAGTAAGATAAGAGACGCAAGATCTAATAATCAATTATGAGTAAATTTCATTTTTATATGTATAAATAAATAAAGACGCAAAATAAATAAATTCAAATAACTTTAATATGTAAAGATAAAAAAGCACACATCAATATACAAAATTAAAGGCAGACTTAAATTTAAATAAATAAAAAATACATTGTTAATAAAAGTGTGTTATATACTTGTATAAAATTAGACATTGAGAATGGAAGTGTAATACAAAACAATAAAGATTTTAAACAGTGCATATTAAAGTAAAATTACATAAACAGTTACAAGTTAATATAAATAAAAAGAAAATTAAAAAGGAACTATATAAAACGATCAACTATAAAAACATATATCACGGATGTTGCAAGTTAGTTAAAGGAGAAAACAGAATAGATACAGTTGGCGTGCTGGTAAGCAACGATGAAAGTTTCTGAAGGCGTTGTCCTGGTTCACTTAGAGAAAAGAATGCGTGATGCTAAGTACGATCTGGAAATAGCCAATCTATATTTGATAGAAAACAGTGAGTTTTTGTAATGGAGTACAGCAAATTGTAGTGTAAGGTGAAGATAAACAACAGTACAAGGTGTGTACGCTTCGGCGGCATGATCCAGTGTGTGATTGAGCAGGATTGAAGTGATATAATTTTTGAGACCATGTGTTACAATGGCAGTGTTTATGGGCCCACTTTGAAAAACCGCAAGTATATCAAACTATTATAAAACAAATGAACAGTGAGATTAACTTTTTTGTAAATATTTAAATTCTTTTTATAGTCTGCAAGTAGTCATTTTTCTTAAAATTAGTTTTTATGTAAATTAGAATTGCGTCTCATTTTTTCTTATATTGGACTGTAAAATATTGTCTTGTGAAATTATGATTTATGTTTTAAATAAGTTGACAAAATTTTATTCACTGTTGTAAGATGAGTTTTGATATGTGTGAGTAAAGTAATTAGTTGTTCGTCACAATGTCTTAGTTTCCATTATTCGCCACAATTGTCCATGTAGTGAGTACTTTAGCAGCTTAACGGAACACACCCCGGAAAATTAAATTAAAGTAAAATGTTTTGTGTAAAAAATGATATGCATATTTAGAAGATATGATGCATTTGAGACTATATTGGTGGGAGAAGTGCTTGTAGCGTATGGTGCAAGGTTGAGCAATACAAACTTTGTACTATGACGTAGGCGAGCGGTATAAAGCCAAGGCATATTAAAGAAGGTGTGTGCATCGAGGAGCGTGACCTCGTCCGGCCCGTGCAGCTACGTCACGTGCTACATACTAAACCAGCAGTTCCGAGCGCAATTGTAAGCTTTTGCTCAAACTGCGAATTAAATACTTTATGGTTGTCTAAAGTTATGTTTTTGGTATCGATGGAAAGGTAATAAAGTGAGCATTAAAATGATCTATGTCCATGGTCAAATATTCCTAGGCGTATAATTTTTAAACAAGCCTAAATCTAATATACGGGTTTGATTGACATAAAAACTACCCTAAGTGAGGAAGTTTTTTACTATTACTTTCGGAAGGCATTCAAAGACATAGAAATGTAGCGAATAAAATGTAGTAAATATTGACTTAATTTTTTTATGAAAGTTATAGCTGTCTTACATAATAAGATTGTAATCGAAACTATAGTTACTAGCTTCTTGTGGCGATTGAATGTACGCTAATCTAATTTGTTATTAGTTCTCATTTTTCTTCGTTATTTATTATTTACATTGTTGTGAACAGGTAAATTTTGTTTAATGTATAAATATGAATTTTTAAAGAGTTGACAAATTTAAGTAGCTCTATAGGGTAAATCCTTTTACCATCAATAAGATGGTGATTTTTAAAGTTTATTGGTTTTGTTATGTTTACTAGGCCTACTATTACTAGTAGGCTACTAAATTTACTTTTCAAAAATTGAAATTATCTAAAATTGTGATTGTTTAGTTAGCCTACCCAAGCATAAATAATAAATACAAATTAATATAAACTAATTATCAATGAAATAATTAAAAACATAGTAGTCTAGGTGATAAATAAAAAGTCATGGTGAATACAACATTGAGTTTTATTTCAGTATTAACCCTAGATTACTTATGTCAAAATTTTGTCATGGGATTACTTATGTATCGTAAATTTGACTACTAACAATATTAATTTTTTTTTACTGTACTAAAATAATTTTGTAATTATTTTTTTAAATTGTAATTGTAACCTAGCATATTTTAATGCTATATAATTATATTTTTTAAAAGAGTTATACATCAAATAAATAAAATAATTTGCACCACCAATATTTTATTTTTGTTACTCTTTAAAATTATTTAATAACATACAACATCATTTCAGTTACGGCATAAATTCTGCCCACTTCGAACATAAAACAATTTTAATACTCTAAAAATATACGTTTTAACCGTCTAAGCGTCAGGCACTTTTTTACTGTTGTACACTTGTCATTATCACTTAGATATAATGTATTCTATTCAAGTAAAGTGTACACTATTATACATTTCATTGTTCAGGAAAGTATAGAGAACATTGCCATGTAAACAAAATATTTAACCCTAGAACCGGCAGATCGCACGAAACGTGCGATCATGACAACACATGTGTAACGCGAGATCGTATTGAATATTTGAATCACTAAAAATCTTCCAATCTCAAAAAGACAAACACCATTGGAAAGGTAATGTTTCAAACTTTAATTTTTGTATTTACAATTTCTTTCTAAAACGTATATTTACATACGTAATCATCGTTGCAGTTTATTAGTTTTCTACAAATCAATCGGCGCCCTAAAATTCATCCAAAACATAACGAAATAACTCAACTTTCGTCAATCCCTAAAGCCCGCCCAATAGGGTTTCTTAGTTAAACCTATGTATCGATGGATTCATCACAATTTCCCCTATCCAAAACTTTCATCCAATCAAAAATCGGACAAATAGTTCTGAAGTTGTAAGCGTTTTGTAGACCCTTGCAATTGGTCAGTTTTCCAACCAATAAACAGCGTTATTTATTTCACGTGATATCTGTGTGACCTCAATCGTTTTTTAGAGATATTTTGGTATCTTTTTAAACATAATGCTTCAAGCTAATTTTCCCTGTAAACCAAATATGCTATATATAAACAGTTTATTGTGTAGGACCGTGGGAAAGTGACTGCTAATACGGTCTCATGTAAGGTTTAAATTTGAACCCTAACGGACTTTTATAACATGGGTAGACATAGGAGTTTGCGCGCGCATCCTGTATAGCGTGAACGGGCAAGAGATTCCTACATTTTTTCTCACTTTTGTTATTCAAATAATTATAAGGTAAACACTTTTACGAAAAGATAATTTACAAGTATACAGTTCAGTTCTTTGATTTATTCTCTACACTTTGTTATAATAATATTTCATTTTTGGGAAAAGCATATATTAGTAAATTACGTTTCTAACTTGGCATACTTTTGATAGCAGACTTGTAGTAGGAACATAAAAACTCGTGTTTTCAAAATAAGACATTTGAAAATTTTAAATATTTTTATACAGTTCTATTTAGAACTAAATTACAAAACTTTTTTACATTTATGGAAAAAAATACAAAACATGTTTACTACTTTTTATGTAGACTTAAAGTTGAACTTTTATTTTTCGTAACTGAACGTTTTTCGTTTCTTGAGCTAATAACTTTGTAAATTTTACATCTATCATTTTTTTACTGGCATATATAAATTTTTTGAACCCTTTTCTACAAAAAAGCTACGGAACACTTTTGGATTGGGGTTCATTTACTATTTTTGGCGAATTTTTGAATAAATGCTTGCACACGCCAAAAAATCCATTTTCGTTAAAGCTGCCGGTTCTAGGGTTAGGCAAATTTCTCTAACTATTTTTGCGTTTCAAAAGAAAAAAAACCAAATTGGTAAACCAAAGTTTCAAAAGTAAGGGTTTTAGAAAAATACTACAAAATTTTTTAGTTATAAATCCAAAATATCCAAAAATAGGGGAAACCCATGCGTGCTCCGCACGCCGACCTCGTTGGGACCTTCTAACACATAATCATTTTATGTTTTCTTTATAATGGTAAATGGTTAAAGAATGTTAAATGTTCAAATCAAATTTTTCGTATATTTTATAACAGCAGTTATAATAAAGGTTAAAAAAACCAGCAAGGCTCAGGTCTACACTTTAATAAAAACATAACCTAAAAGTTAAAAATACAAATAATTGCTTCAAAGTATGAAATCAGCTGTTAATGAAAATATTGGAGCAACAGTCGTTTTATCTGTTATTTTATTCAGTTGGTCGCTGTGGTAATGAATGTAAATACATGTGTTGGTTCATCATTCTAGGTCTAACCTGAGATTTTTTCCGACTAAATTTACAAATAATATTGAAATACAAAATGTTTTTATTAAAATGAATTATAGCCTATGTTAATCAGGGATATTGTAGCTTTTTATTTCGTAGATCAACATTTCTTGGGAATCGATGAAACCTTACTCATAAAAAGCTGTCTTTTTTGTTTGAGTTACCACAGCCAAACACGGCACAAAAAGACATTATAATTAATGGTTATTAATTATAAGAAATTTTATTACAATAATACACTATTTTGCCTATAATTAATAACATAATTTGACTTTAAAAAAGCTTGAAGGGCGTACAGGTTTCGGCGGTAAATATGGGGAAGGAGTCTAGACTGGATCTCCGACTGTAGCACTCTACGTCACGGGTAGGCTGGAGTGGAGGGAGAAGCTGCGCATGCACACACCTTCTTTAATACGCCTTGGGATAAAGCAATGTCACAGATGAAGTCATAGGGCATAGATATATTATATGTGAAGAATTGACAGGTGTTTTAAAGGTAAACGAAGTAAGTAAGTTTTGAGGTTAAGTGTTTGTTTTTTATTTTAAAGTAAAGTAGATTGAATAAAGAGTGTTTTTAATTCAAATTAAATAATAAAGTGAGTGTTAAGCAAAGGATAATTCACATTTAATCTTTTTATTAAATTGAATATTTTTTTATTTTTTACTTAGAATTTTTCTCGACTATAATTTTTTTTTTTTTTTATTAAAAAGTTTATTTACAAATTTTTTATTTTTTATAATGCCTAACGTTATAAAACAATAAATTAAACTAACTTCCTACAAGCTATAAAGATGTAATATTATTTTTAAGGGATATACAAAACTATTAGCAATTTGATCATTTAAGTCAAAGGGATGAAACGGAATAACTACTCAACTCATTTTACTAAAATTTCACAATTTATACATATTAGTAACAGGTTTTTTTTAGAGAATATCATCACTACAAATAAAAAGACTTTAAATGGGGTAGCTACCCCTATACAATAAAAATAAATTGCACTAAATTCCTACAAACTATAAATCTAAAATTATTTAATATTATTCTTAATTGATATAAAAAAAAACATTTGCAATTTGATTACTTAAAAAGGGATGAAATGGGATGACCACCCTTAAAATTTTAACATTAAAATATAAAAAATCAGTTGGTTGGGATGAGAGACCGGTGGGGTTGATCAAGGCTGCTGTGCCGGTAATTTTGGAACCACTTACATTCATAATAAATCAATGTTTTAAACAGGGAAATTTCCCAGAAAGATTGAAGTACTCTCAAATTTCTCCAATATTTAAGAAAGGAATTAAATCTGACATTAATAATTATCACCCTGTCTCGGTATTTAGTAATTTTTCAAAAATTTTTGAGATGGTTATTAATTTTAGGCTGGTAAAATATTTTAATGAAAACAAATTAATCTATGATAAACAATTTGGCTTTAGAAGGGGGTACAGTACTGGGGCGGCATTGATTGATTTTGTAAATGGTGTCACTGAGGCTTTGGATAGATCATGTTCTGTGATTTGTCCAAGGCTTTTGATTGGGTTGATCACACTGTATTATTGGCAAAGTTGAATAATTATGGAATAAGGGGAAGTTGTTTTTCCTTGATTAGGTCATATCTTTGTAACAGGAAACAGAGAACCATAGTGCACAAAAACGGTAGTAAATATATTTCTCAATGGAAAGACATAACTTTCGGGGTACCACATGAGTCGGTATTGGGTCCGTTTCTCTTTTTGTTGTATGTAAATGATTTACCTAAAGCAATTAATAAGGATCTTATCCTGTCTGCAGATGATACAACTGCAATACTTAAATGTAAGTCAATGGATGAACTTAAAATATTACTTGAAAATACTATGAAAGAGATGGCTAGGTGGTTCAGTCATAATGGACTTAACCCTTTGAGTGCCGCGGCCGTTTCACCAAGTCATATGCATAAAGTGCCGGACCAAAACCATCACTTTTGCAAGCGTCTGGGGAAAAAAATCATTAAAAAAAACTGTTCAACCAATTTGGATAATTTTTTTTATTTCATTGGTAATAGTTTGAAGAACAAAATACATGTAAAAATGTAGTTCTAAATTAATATACATACAAAATTATGTTGCATAAACAAAAAATGATTTTTTTTTAATTTCAAGTTTGAAGTGAAATTTGGTGTATACAGTATTTTTTTATTTTTTTGCGTTTTACCGTACCACAAGAAAGAACATGAAAAATACATAAAAAAATATATATAATATATTATGTTATAGTGAAATTTGCCATGATTACACAATACAAACATAACACTGTCAGCAGTTGGCGCCAATCAGCTGTCTACGCTGATGTCTATGTATTGTGTCACTTTGTCAAAGAAATAAAAAAACCGGCATCATTCGATAGTTTGACTCATGTAGAATACCGTGAACCAAATAATCGATTACAATAACATAATGTATGAAATTAGAATAAAATACGGATCGTCTACTGGGTAGATGCTGGCACTTTATGCGCATTTTATATCGTCTACTATGTAGACGCTGCGGCACTCAAAGGGTTAAACTAAATGTTGAGAAAACTCAAATAATCCATTTCTCTGCTAAAAATCATAACAATCATATGTAAATCTTGGGATATAGTACAGTCTTATAAATTTTTGGGTGTAATGATAGATGAAAATATAAACTGGAAGTGTCATGTAAGTATTATTCAAAATAAATTAAGATCAATAACATACATGTTTTCACACTTGAAAGATAGTGTTTCATAAATGTAAAATTTTGTACTACAGTTTTGTGGGGTCCATACTGAGATATGGCATTGTTTTATGGGGGCCTCTCTGCAAATATTGATAAGGTCTTTTGATTCCAGAAAAGAATAATTAGGGAGATGACCAATTCTAGGCCTAATAGGTCATGTAAAACACTTTTTAGAATATTAAGAATTTTAACTCCTGGTCTATATTTATGTGAGACTTTAATCTGGACTCATAATTTTAGAGATAAATTCCCGGATGAAACTAAATTTAACCACAAATACGACACTAGAAATAATAAAGATTTTAAATTGTCACAACATTCCTTACGATTGTTTGAAAAAAGCCTGCACTATTTGGGTATGAGATTGTATAACAAATTACCAAATCATTATAAAATTCTAAGCTTGTGTGCCTTTAAAGAGAAAATAAAATATAAAATACTAGATAAAGTTTATTACAATGTAAGTGAATATATAGAAAATCCTATAAATTAGACCTAATAATATTTGCCCTATTAGAAAGGGGACAATCTGAGATAATTGTTGTGATTTTTATGTAAGAATACCTTTCTATGCTTTTTGACTCTTGTGATGTTAGTTTGTTATTATTTGTAATGACAAAGCACCTGTTCTTTGTAAAACATTGAAAACGTTTTGCGCCAATAAAAAATGAAAAGAAATGCAAAATTAAAGCATTGCCAGGTCCACTAGTTTTAAATAAATCAGTAAATTGTTAGAGAATTTCTATAGGAAAGATGAGCTATTGAATGACTCCTGTGGTGAGACTTAGGTTGGTAGTGGTCAATGAGCACCGATCATGGTCACCAGAACATGTTTTGGGTTTTCATTACAAATTTTATATATATGTATTTACACTCTAATGGCCGCATTTTACGTCACAAACGTTGGTTTTCTAAGTCGCTCGGACAAGTTTGTTAGCCAAAAAACCCAACAACCGGAAGCATGTTTTTTAACAGGACGTAATAATGTTTTGTTTTTATCAGATCTTGTACATTGTAATAAATAACAATTTATTTGACTCACCCTTGTTGAATACCAGCAAACAGATAGTTATTTTTCTGACATACTCTCTTGCACAGCTCATTACTCATAGCATCGGCGTCTGTATAATTGAAACTGTTCAGTTTCCTGTTGTTCATATCATCCCGGTAACATCCTAGATACACGTCCTTGGTGTAGATATTTTCAACTATAAAATAGCGGATATAAAAATTGTAAATTGTGTATTATAACAAATAATAAATACTCATATAATAATAATAAAGTAATAGGCCTATCTAACCTACTTGAGGGAACATTCCCTTCAGAAAACTATGTGTTTAATAATTAGGGTGTTTCTGCAATGAGTGGAGATAATTCCGCAACGGTTACTCGATTCAAAATAAAAAACAACTTTATAAAGATTTCAAAAATTGATTTTCTTTCAATTAAAATTAAATGATTTTCTAAGAAGTTTCAAAGTTAAAATAAAAGAATTAAAGTAGGAACTTATCTAATGTAAACGAATGTATAATGATACATATTTGCAAGAAACAGATAATTTAAGTAAGGCGGGTTGGAATATTGTCAAAAAGGACATTGAATGAGTTTCAAAAGCGAAAATAAAATAGAAATATTAAATGGTGATAAGTTAGTAACAGAAACGAGTGAGTTAACTTTGTTATTTAATAAATACTTTACGGAAGTCGCTGAGAAATTGTTGGAAAAGCAGGATGAGAATGTGGGAACTGTAACTCAGCTAAATGGTAAAACTAGATGTAATTCAATGTATTTGTATGCTGTTACAGAGAGTGAAATTGATCTGGCAATGACAAATTTGAAAAATAAGAAATCAAGTGGGTTGGATTCAATTCCGGATTTTCTACTGAAACAATGTAGGACAGAATTATTGCAGCCATTAAAAAATATAATTGATTGTTCATTTAGGACAGGTGTCTTTCCAAATAGGTTAAAAGTGTCTTTGGTAAAGCCACTCTTTAAAAAGGGTGACCCAAAAAAAAACTAGAAAATTACCGCCCAGTGTCATTACTATCAGGTTTTTCAAAAATTCTGGAACGCATAATGAAGAGAAGATTGATGTCATTTGTTGAGAAGTTTGAAATCTTAATAGATGCGCAAAATGGTTTTAGATGTAACAGATCAACGGCAACAGCAATGTATCAATTTGTAAATGATATTTATAAGGTTTTTGAAGAAGCAGAAAATGGTTTAGGTATTTTTTGTGATCTAACGAAAGCTTTTAATACAGTTGATCACTCTATTTTATTATTATACAGAGTGAGTTTCTACTGACACCATTAACTTTGCCAGTGTGTTCTACTCACTAAATGGAAGAAAAAAGTTCCTATAAACATAGGTTCGAAAACGCTTCGTTTTCCAGATATCTGCCATTTTGTTTTTTGTACAAAATAATTCATATCTAGAGAACGGTTTGACTGATTGAGTTTAAACTTGGCATGAAGTTTACAATGACAATGATATACCTCAAGAAAAATAAACGATTAAATCCAATCATGCGTTTCAAAATGGCGGCTGTTTGAAAAATTCAAACCTAAATTACTCCAAAACCGTACATTTTAACGAAAAATGTCAAGACACTTTTTTTGTAGCCCTTTTGAATCCCTATCGGATGGTGTAACTCTCAAAAGAATCGGATGAAGGATAACAGTTAAGTTATGTGTACTAATTGGTTTGTTCAACCCGGCATCCTATACCAACACAGTAAATACTACAATATTGTATGGACATTTGTTGTCATTACCTTTTAATTTAGCAAATTTAGATAGGGATTCAAAAGGGCTACAAAAAATGTGTCTTGACATTTTTCGTTAAAATGTACGGTTTTGGAGTAATTTAGGTTTGAAATTTTCAAACAGCCGCCATTTTAAAACGCATAATTGGATTTAATCGTTTATTTTTCTTGAGGTATATCATTGTCATTTTAAACTTCATGCCAAGTTTGAACTCAATCAGTCAAACCGTTCTCTAGATATGAATTATTTTGTACAAAAAACAAAATGGCGGATATCTGGAAAACGAAGCGTTTTCGGACCTATGTTTATCGGAACTTTTTTCTTCCATTTAGTAAGTAGAACACACTGGCGAAGTTAATGGTGTCAGTAGAAACTCACCCTGTATAAATTATAAAAATGTTTAGTGAGAGGCTTGGCTAATAATTGGTTTAAGTCATACTTGGAAGATAGATCTCAAATCGTAGAACTAACACAACACAACATGGGATATGTGACCAAATGCAGATCAAATTCTTTGGGATTGAAATATGGTGTACCTCAGGGATCAGTGCTGGGACCCATTTTATTTGTAATATATATAAATGATATTTCAGAACATATCAAATCTGGAAATTTAGTTTTGTTTGCTGATGACACCACTGTCATTGTTAAAGATAAATCCTATAAAGAAGTGCAGAAAACAGCAAGCACAGCTCTTAAAGAGTAAGATAATTGGTTCCTTAATAATAAATTGACTCTAAATATTGGAAAGACTCATTGTATAAGGTTTCAAAATAGAAGTAAATCTGCGGTAGCAGCAAGTGATTTTCATATTGGCATAGGAAATCACAAAATTGATCTAACTAGGACAGTGAACTTTCTTGGAGTGATTATAGATGAACAGTTGAACTTTAATAAGCACATAGAAAAACTTAATATAAAGCTAAGCAAGCAATGTTATTTGTTAAGGACTATATGTAATATTGTTAGCCGGGAAGTTGTTAAGATGGTATATTTTGCTTGTTTTCATTCCCTGTTAAATTATGGTGTTATTTTGTGGGGGAGTGCTCCAGCAGTGGAATCTGTGTTTAAAATGCAAAAAAAAAGTAATTCGGGTTATTTGTTGTGTACCTTGTAGAACATCCTGTCAGCCATTGTTTAGAAAACTTAATATTCTTCCATTTCTATGTATATATATGTATGAATGTATATTGTTTGTAAAAAAAAAAATGAAAGTAAATTTTACAAAAATTCTGATATACATGGGCATGATACCAGAGCTAAAAATAGTCTCCGACCTCAATTCTATGCCAAATGCAAAACAAAAAAAGGTGTTGATTCTGTAGGATTGAAATTTTTTTAACAAATTACCTCTAGTAATTAAAAAAGAGCGTGATCCTGTTAAGCTTAAACTTGAACTAAAATCATTTTTTCTTAGAAAGAATTATTACTCAATTTGTGAGTACAGTACAGTCTCGCTAATCCGGTCTCCGATAATCGGGACTTCCGGCTAATCCGGACGGCCCTAAAAAAAAAAACTAGAAATTGCAGTATTTTACTGGGTACAGTACTGGGTGCAGTACAATTGTTGTTTGTCGAGAGCGAAAATAGTTAAGGGTTCATTTTGTCCTTGGCTATTTTTAGCGTGAAGAGAAAGCTCAGCCGAGGATAGAAAGGGTCGGCCAATTATCTTTTGTCCCAAAGTATTTCAAGGAAGTGACTCACTTCACCAGCTCGCCGCATTATACCTGACTGCAGACTGTCTGTCTAACTACCTGTCGAATCAACAGTCCCTTTTTGATTTGTTTCTCGTTAAACGTCTGGAGTGAAATTTTCAGTGCGCCCTATTTATTTACACTGTTGTTTCAATAGCTGAAAATGCTCAAAAATCTTTGAATTTTGACAAACTTACAGTTTAATAGTGTGGGACGCTAATGGTGTGTTCAAAATTTAAAAATAAAAATGGTTTGCACTTTAAAAATCAAATAAAGTCCAAACTTTTTTATACTTTTTAATTCGTGTCATCATAAAGTTGCATTGCGAGAAAATATTTTGTTTTTAGGGCAGGTGCGTCATGTAAGTGAGAGAAATGTAGCTGAAAAGCTAAATTTTCTAAAAAGTATTTTTTGAAAAAATTGGCTATTGTAGTTTCTATCATACAACAGTTAGAACACGAGCTTCGTTTCGCGGGTAATGTGGCAACATGTAAGGCGGCTGGCCTTCGGCTCGCGACTTGCATCCGTCATATTGTGTGAGTATTTGACTCTAAAACTTACAATCTCTCAAATTATTTAAATTATCAAATTGGATAGCCCACGTTGTGGAACTAAATTACAATACTATTAGATAACTGATGTAATGCAAAACACAAAGCAAGTTTACAATTTTAACAAC
>JAGFPH010003417.1:0-18789 GCA_018207615.1 Philaenus spumarius | reverse complement strand
TCTTTTGACTTATTAATAATTTTATGGTATATTTTGAATTGTTACAAACTAGCTTCACTCTTGCGTTCGACTTGACTAGTCTATTTAATTCTGTGGTTGCTGATATTTACTGTATACTGTATTACCAAAACACCAGTTTTAATACGTTTTCTCACTAAAAACACAAACGGTATACATTTCATGCGTTTTTTAGGCTTTTTCCGTCTAATCCGGACTTTCACTAATCCGGACAGGGTCCGGTCCCGTCAAGTCCGGATTAGCGAGACTGTACTGTATTTGGAAGACTTGTGCCCCTGATTAAAAGGGAAAATCTTCTTGATTTATTTAGTTATTTAATCTATATTAATAATGTCTGATATTGTTGATTTATTCTGTTTATTGGTGTATTGTATTATTTATTTGTTGTTAAGTTTTAATGTGTAAAGTACTAGCCCTGAAATGTTTTGTATTGTTCTCTGCTGCAGGCTATATCTGATTTTGACTGCAATTTGTATTTATTGTTCTGACTTAGTTTTAGTTTAAATAATTCATAAAATGACTGAAGGTCATACAAATGTATTTTGTTTTTGCGACCTGTAAATAAATGAAATGAAATAATGAAACAGAAAATAATTGTAAATATTTATAAGAAATACAACATTATATCAATTTATACCATTAGTCTTTTGAAACGTTCACAAGTTTTAACAATTACTCAATTCAAAAAATGTTCAGTCTTTCCAAAAAAATATAGAAATTTCCAAATATTTAAATATATAGTAACTGTTTATTAACTCGATTATCCGAGTTAATGGGGACCGAGCAGACCTTGGATAAAACGGTAGGTCATGAGAAAACCAATGAGAAGCGAGTTACCGCGTCATTTACATCATTATAGGCTGATTTAGTGCCATACTTACTTCAAAAACTATTTTATTTGGCTTCAAATAATATAGTTTTAAATAAACAAAGAAGGTTTGATAATGTACTCAAATGAAAGAAATTGGTTACTGTAAGCTACTTCAACTAAAACCACAAAAATAATAGCTCTGAAGTTTTTTCATGCTCACTTTTTTTCATTGACTGTCTTCTTTATTTGAATACCATTGAGATACCCACTTTTCAATTTCCGATCTATTTCGTCTCCAATCCCTGACAGTCACTTCCCCAACAAGTAAATTACTTGCCACTTTTCTTTTTGAATCCCTTCCATCTAATCGTTTAATTACTTCCCATTTTTTATTTAAAGATAAACAAAAAGCTTTCGCTTTCCACTCATAATGACTTTCTCATTCACAAAGTTTTAACACTGACTAAAAACAAAAAGAACAAAATACGATACCGCGAGGAGAGGAGTGTAAACAGGCCCAAGATTGCTTCGTCATTCACTATACTAGCCGTTCGCTAATCGTCACCCGTACCATTGCGTTGGGTAAGGAGCATAAATGTTTTCATGTTGTACAGGCTAAACTTCGATTTTGTTTTCTTCAAAATCAATTCCTTTAACTAACATTTATTTAGCAGAATTTACAAACAGATATATGTTTGTTGCAATTCACAGTTTCTGAGTTTTAAATTAACAACATAGCTTAAGTTCTGTTGATCTATTAAAGTGTTTAACTCTATAGAATTTCAAATTTAATAACTGTATTTCACTAGGGGTTCTACTTATTCATCTTCTTGGATGTGTATTTTAATATAATTATGGCCAACTGAGTTAAATGTGCGTGACCGGCATGTTCGCGGGGGCCGATATGACAGTAAGTAGTCTCGTATTGAAACCAAATTTGCTACTCTGTACCTACTTTGCTATTGGTCGTGGAAGCAAAGTTAACAGTGATTCTTGGAAGAACTTTTGCCCTCTACAAGATATATGGAGCAAATTTAGCTATGATGCACCGTTTAGGAGTTATAAAACGAAAAACGTGGAAAATGAGACTTTTTTGGTGGGGATGACGAAAACTTGAGTTTTTCACTCCCTAATCACCCCGAACAACATATAAAAAAATCGTAACTACCTGATTTAATGTAGGGTTGTACCCCCTGTAGTGACTGGACTAAAGTTTAATGTTGGTTATTTAATATCCTTAATTTTAATAATCACCCCCAGATTAGGTTTCAAAACTCACCTATTTGACACTTTTGCGGCAGATAGAAAACACTAAGCCTCCAGTCTCCTCCGCATATCTTCTTATCCCCTGCACACACATGGTTACACTCTGCATCATCTACCCGTTCTTGTAACAGTTCGGGATGTCTACCACAGTAACATTCGTCTCTGTACACACAACAATGAATTAATCACTGAACTTACACTATGAAAAACTGCTCATCCTTATACAGGTTGATTCAGGAAGAAATGGAGAAACTTTCAGGATGTGTTCTACCAGTGAAAATAAAGAAAAAAGTTCATATAAACATAGGTTCGGAAATGCTTCGTTTTCCAGTTATCTGCCATTTTATACTGTTTACAAAATACTTAATATCTTTGGATGTAGGGAATATATTGAACGCAAATTATTGATCCATATTCGGTACAACATCTTTTACCCAAGTACACAAAACCAAAACTTTTTATGTATTTTCAAAATGGCGGCCGTTTAGAACTTTTAATCTAAATTATCTCGAAAACCGCTAACTTTACAAAAATATTTCAAGAAAAAAAATACTTTTTTAATAATTACAAACATAATGGGTTTTTAAAATTATTTCTGTAAAAGAACCGAGTTATTGGCTAACAACTACCAAGATAATTATCCAAAATTTACAACTGCCCTACACTGAGCAAATTTGTTTAGGTAAATATTACTCTAAACCAGGGGTAATCATTTTATATATACACGTAAGGAATTTTTATATCTGATAAGTGTAAACAATATCATTTAGGCCCTTCGCTCACGGGGCGAGACAGACTCGAAGCGGTACAAGCATCTTGCGTCTTATGCGATGTGTCCTTCACTCACGGGGAGATTTTTCTCGCAGTCAATTAGCAGTCTTCAACCAAGAACTTACAAAAATTTCTTCTTCAAAAGTTTTAAAAATTATCAGTTTATAATAAGGAAGATATTATGTTTTATTGGTACTGACCGACGGATGAAAAGAAGGACTAAGAGAAAATAGGTGCATCAAACGGAACTATCATTTCGGCTGTTTGTTGCGGTAAAAGATTGCAGAAGAGCTATTCAAAATGTTTGGCCTAGATTTAAAACTTTCTACTGTTGTACATTTTCTTTAATAACGAATCGGCACAAAGAAAATAAAAAAAAAAGGAAAAGAAGACACCAGATAACTCCTAAAGTAAATAACTAATGGTTTTAATAATAGCCTACCTGATATTGTATATAATTAATGACTTCAATAATTTAAATTTGATCAGAGTTTTTTATGATTAACTTTATCTACAGTAAAACTATGTAGCCTAACTATAATTTTATATTAAAGAAAAAATGTAATGAAATGAGATTCTTAGGTGACAAATTTACTTCCTTAGCAATTTCATTCAATGCTTTCTCTGTATACTCTTTTCTAGAATATTCCTGGATGGTATGATTATATAACACAGGATGTTTTTCAACTTCTCCCACAAATTTCACATTAAACATATCCATCATCAACAAGATACAACTCAACGTTTTAAGCGTCACGATCGATTTTTCCCGTTCTCAACAGTTCGAGCCTCTCTTGCTTCGAATTCGAGTCTCTCTCACTTCGACAGCAAAACGCCTTGTTGGGTGATACCCATTCACTTACATATAGGAAATCGAGTGGATAGGGAATCCCTTTGACTTCAAGTCTCTCTCTCTTTGAGTGTGCTGTCCCCCCGTGAGCTAAGGGCCTTACCGAGGTAAATATTTATCTGCACTGAGGATAATATTTATATAGCGTAAAGTTAATTTTTACATGAATAAGGGATATTTTTTTCTCTTGTCAGATGTAAAATTCCTTATTTCTATCTTGTTCCACAAATACCTTTAATTCAGGTAAACTTTAACCCAAATAACTCTCTTGGAAGTCCTCCCTTGTAGTCTCTCTTATGTTTAGTGACACCGTCACACCTTGTTTGGCCATTTGGGACAAGAAACATCTTTCTGATAGTCCATACCCATCAGTAGCTACTTTCTTCCTATTTTATTTTACACTTCCATTGAATTATTTTTATATTGCCAAAATTTTAACCCACATTGTACTATTATTGTCCTAATGTACTATTGTACAAAATACACGTTGTACGTTGATTACATTACAAATAATAGTATTGAAAAAATCCAGACAGCTAATGAATAAAAACCGACAATTTCTCATAAGAAATATTTAAAAACTGTAATAAAGTATTCAATAATTATTGTAATTAATTCCATTATTAATTAAAATAACCCCAAATAGATTATTGTACAGTACAACAGTTGAATCGCTTTTCGTAGTAAAACTCGGCTGGCGGCTACATTTCTGAGTAAAGGAGTAACAGACACACGTCATTTATTTTGGGAGTAAAAACTAGGGCAAATTAAAGAAGAATGTTAACATAAACATAAGCACAACTGATAACAAATTGCTAGTTCTTAACTCTCAGCTGACTTGTGACTTTATGTCCACAGGGTGCGCCACTGGCGCCTGAATATGACACACTTTGACTCAAAAACTCTGAGCAGACGGCGCCACCTCAGCTATCCAATACAACCTTGGTCAGCTCACACTCAACAAGAGGCCAAGTCCTTGTTTTTTTTAAATTCGTGAATTGAGCTAAATAAAAGTATTTTTTCTTCATTCAAATTAGCTGATCCCAAAAATTTGCAGCCCAAAAAATTTGCCAATAGATCTTCCAACTTAATTCTACCACTTTGTGCAGAATCGTACATAACCTCTGCTTCTTCTACTAACATTTCAAATTCGGGATTTTCGTTTGCAATATTCAACTCAGCTGATTGACGCCTAGGTATATTATAGACTGTCCTGCTGTAATGGCAGCTACCATTCCCATTCTATGAAACGTTCCTTTTCCATCTAGAGTTAAAATGCTGTGGTCAACATTGTCTGCTGCTAATAACAAAGCCGTATCTTTTATTTCAGTGCTATTCCCAATCATCACTCATCCTAGTACTTCTTGTTATGGTTTTACTTTCACCATCATGTTTTCGATTCTATATCTTCTTTGTTAATGTATAGCTTACGACAACTTGTATGCACCTTATATCCAGGGACCACTACTATGGTGTCCCCTCTTCGAACACTAGCCGCGTTTATTTCATCCGCACCTTTTTGTCTGATTTCAACTACATCGTATTTATTGATTAATTCTTTGTTACAAATGGGGAAGCTAGCTGAAAACCGTTATCAGCCATAATATACAGAAAATTGCATAAGAGCACTAGGCCTAGCCAGTTTGTAATACGAGAGAACCAAGGAATACATTAATAATAATTATCCATGAAAAATTAGAGTTGATTCTTAACTGTAATTGATGAAACACTACTTTAAGCACTAATACACATTAAAAAAAAATACATTAACATTTTAATCAAACTATAACAATTCACACTGCTTAGCAACCATTGAGCATTGCACATAACCTAAACTTATAACACAATAAACAAATAAAATCAAAGCCATGTTTACAACTGATTGTTAAATAAACAGCTGATTTATATTTAAAACAACTTCTGAATCACATGGTTTGAGAATGAGAAAGTTAGCTTGTGTGTTTAACCCATTCACTTATAATGACGGCGATCCGCCGTCCCGCTCTCGGTTGCCATTGTGTGAAATGACGGCAAATCGCCGTCCACCATTAAATCCGGTTTTAGCCAAGTTAGTTCCTAAAATATCCAACAGATCGCATATGCATTTTGTTCTACAAGCTTCAAGCTTTCTTTTGGTTGTATTTTCATCTTCCATGGCCTGCCCAATCGGCAAAAACGATTGGATGAAAATTTCAATGTACCAGCTGACGATGCAAACTCTGTGTTGACAGCTGACTGTTTTGTTTATTTACATTGTCATCTTACAACATGTTTTGATTACTTTGAACTCAATTATTCAATTGCAAAGTGTTGTTTTATAATAAAATGTGTAACTTTTTATTTGTTGATGAGTGAGGTAAGGAATTGGATGAAAGTGTCTTTCATAATAAGACACTATCTGCTATCTTTTTTTCACATAAGGTCATTTAATAATAAATTTGAGTCTTAAGGGATATAATGTAAATTTTTCAAACATACAGTCAATTCTGATTAGAAAAATAACAACATTTTATACAAAAATACCAAATTCTGTGTAGAAATAAAAATATAGTAAACTATGTGAAAACGCCCAGAAAAAAATCGTTTTTTTAGCCCGGTCTGGTATTAAAAAAACTTTAAGCGAATGGGTTAACCCTTTTATATCTTCCTTATATTGACCCTTTTTGACGTAAGTACTCTAAAAAAACATTTAAACCAAATTTTAACACAATCTGGCAAGAAATGTGCCTTTTAAACCAGAAAACCTTTTAAAAACAGTACTTTTCGGCAATTTTAGGAGCCATCTTTAAAATGACCCACTTCCGGGATTCCGATTTTCCTAGACTTTTACTATGTTTTGTAATATACCGATTAGATTTAACTAAAGGTAAAAAACTATTTGTAGCAATTTTTTTAGGGTTGGGTAGTAAATTTTCTTATGTTGACTCGTCTATAATAGCAAGTATTACAACAACAAAAACATCAAATCCAAACACTGCAATGGTAATTACAATATCCACCTCTAGCATTTGGGTGAGTCAACTACAACTTTTCATCAGATCTGTAGACTCTCTTTCAAATTGGACACCTTCAAAATTACCCACCAACCAATATTCCTTCGCTTCCTGAATCACAAAATCTGATCAAAATACTATTTTATTTTAAATATAACATTTTAGCTTAAGTTCAATATTGTAATCATCCACCAATCATTCCATAAGAACTACTCATGATTCATTAGGCTTTAAGTATAGAAATAATAATTCATTATTTACCACTGTTTTAGTATTTAAGAATTTTATTAATTTGTTATTGAATTAAAATTAATTAAATAAACAAATTAAAGTGGTTTCTGAAGTTCAATGCTTTCCACACCGTGGGGGGAGTTTCTTGATGCCACATTATAGCCTGTTATATAAATGAGTACACAACACATTTAAATTAATTGTACTGGCTGGCTAAGGTCACATCAATGAATGGAAAAATGAGCATCGTAGATATTAAATTGTATGTTGTACTGTATATATATTATGTGTATATTTTATTGACATGTTGTAATTTTAATATTTAAAATTAATTTCAGAAGAATAAAGTTGTAAAAAATTGAAAAATTTATGTTTTGTTGAATTATTAATGTTATTATTACTATTATCACATTGAAATATCAATATCACTGAGACCTGCCATATATAAATAAATCTCTCTCTATATATACGCACACATTTAAATTAATTGTACAATGGAAGGAAAAATGAGCATTGTAGATATTAAATTTTATATGTGTGTATATTTGGGTGTAATTTTGTGTAGTTTTATTGAAATGTTGTAAATTTTATTCTTAAAATTAAATTCAGAAGAATAAAGTTGTAAAAAATGGAAAAAAATGTATGTTTTGTTGAATTATTAATATTATTACTATATGACCTGCCTTATATTATCCCTTTCAGTGCCAGTCATTTTTTGCATGCACTACCCAAAAGTGCCAGGCATTTTCTCCCTTACCAAAAGTGCCAAACTGTTTTTAGCGAATTTGTCAGGGTTTCATAAAAAAACTGTATTTTTGTTATTTGATAAGAAATCATCATGATTTTTGGTATGTTTTTCTTCTAATAGATCTATAAATAATATCTACTACTCTAAACACCTTTATAACATACAAAAAAATTTAGAAAAAATAAAATTTCTGAACTCAACAAAAGTTTTTGATAAAATTTCAAAAATATTTATCAAACAAAAATAACAAATTAGTAAAAGAATAATTAAACCTCTCACGAATACAAATTATACAGATTCAAACTTAAGAACAACCAAGCAAACTTTCTATAAACACTACTAGATGGTGCTGATAAACTATCTTTTACTTTTCACGTAATATTTATACCGATAGTAAAGTAACTGAAGTTTTGTTAATTTGTCAGTTTTCTTTAATCAAGCCTTAGCCTAGTGGATAATGTTGTGTCTTCCTGATCAGAAGATACTGGGTTCGAATCTAGGCTAGGGAGACCAGATATCTAATCATATCTGTGGTTTGAGGGTAGGAGGGCGGAAGTAAAGCAAACGGTGGTTGGCTCGCTTCCAAGCTGACGGGATATGACTAGATATCTGGTCTCCGGCTGTGGCTGTTTTGCATAATTTTACTAAGGTATTTATGTACGTATATATATATATATATATATATATATATATATATTTACTAAAAAAACAAAATTTTATATAATTTAAAAAATTAATAACTAAGAAAACCGAGGAATGTACATACATCGATTTTATATACTATATCGTACATAAAACAGAAATAACTATTCTTTCTTAGTGGATTGATGTAAAATATTAACAATAATAATACTTTTTTCTTTTTTATGATTTTTTTCCCTAAAGTCCGGCGCAAGCGGACGTTGGCATTTCTTGCATGTTTTGAAACATCCGGTTAAACAGGACTTTGGCACTGAAAGGGTTAATGTAACATTTATCTAAAAGGATTAATAAAGAAAGATTGATTGACTCAAGTACAGCAGTAATTCTACTTATAAGTTCCTAGTAAAGATATGACAAACTGCCATTACTACAGACTGAATTGTGCTGACCTTGGTGGATATGGACCTAACTAGTTATAGACTTTACTCAGCTTTAAAATTGGTTTTACTTTTGTGGTTAAATAGAGGAGGTAGGTTATTACAATGTAAACATTTCTCATTTTCAACCTCAACAAAATTCAAATTAAAAAAATTACTTTTGGAAATGTTTTCAAAAATATTATCTCTTTTGGTTTTACTAAAAAGTGATATTAATAACAACAAGATGTCATATACAGGGTGCTTACAGAGGGATCTACGAATTGGGAATCACATACAATATGTATTTTGTCACAAAAAACTTTGAATAGTTCTTTTTACCCGTACTAAGTATATGATTTTTTAATATATATTTACATTTACAAAAGGAATTGTAAAAATATACATTTTCAACGACTTCTAACCTCAAAAACATATCATACGGCCTACATCAGTTATATAACATTTTGAAAATACCTATACATGTTCAACGTGAGTAGGAAGATTAATTTTAAATAGTATCTTCTGCGGTTTATTTTTGACCAATTGTTTTTGTAAAGTAACGTAATTCAACTTGTTTTTCACTTAATTGGTTGGAATTTATTCGTATGCAAATTCTTACCTTGATGCTGAGGAAAAGAGTGAGAAAGGGAAAAGAGGACGCTTGATAGAATTAATGATAAATATTTTGTGAACATAAGAAATTGCTACAAATAAACAATTCAACTATTTAACGTTAGAATAATTTAACAAATAAATAATGATAACAAATAATTCAATTTGAAAGATATGGAAAGAAGGCTAAGTGTTGTTTGTTTATATAATAATTTACCATGCAGGGAAGGCAAAAGGATATTACCTCACACAACCATGTGATCAAAGTGCTTTCATTTAATTAATTGTTTGAAGCGTTTCGTATGGAAAAATCCTGTGTGTATGAAAAATATAAAGTCATGACATACAAAAATACATTTTTATATTCGTTGCAATATCAACCAACTGCATAAAATAACAGATAAAACAGATGATTTTGATAACCAGCTTAACAACACCTTAACAATCAAGTTTAGATTAGGCCTATTTTATTAGGTTATTTTATCATACCTGGCTTAACGGCAACATAAACACATGATTTTTTTTGCAAATGTATAGCACAGTACCTTTTGCATTATATAAGTTCCATTCCTCTCCTTTTATAATAAATACTAAAAAAATTACTTAATTTTCAATGTTCACTTATTAAGGTAATGATTAAAAATTGTTTATAGAATATACGTTTTGCACATTCTCGTGCAACACAGGGTAGTTCTGTTAGTTTATATCATAAAGCAATCGTATTGCTAAAATAAACATTAACGTTCCAACTGATATACAAATATACTAACTTCAATAAAGCGGCATATACGAAAGCCTTTGAACTGCAAATCGTGAAGCATTTCTCTCTCGTCTGAGATGAGTCCGTGTAAGAATAACCAATCAACTTGCGGTATGGATAATCCTCATAACATCCCAGGTAGATAGGTGTCTCTGCGTACAGCTCTGTAAAATAACTTGTAAATTAGACTGCTGTATAAGAAATATCTTTAAGCGATTTACTAAACATTTATTAAAGCAGCGGAGGCAACAATCATTCTTTTGCATGCTTGACAAGTTTCAAACACTTCTCTCAAGCAACGGCCCGTGTGCGGAATGCCAATCACCTTGTAACATTTCAAATGGACCAGTGATAAATGGCAGGGAGGTTCATTAAAATGGATATAAAAATGTAATGGCCTAGAGATGCGTTTAGATAGGATGCATAAATAGTACCACATTTGGTTTGAGAAGCATTTCAAACCTATGAGTACATTCTACCCAAAATATTTTCTACGAACAATATTTCACATCTTAGACGCAAATAATCAAAATGTAAACAAATGTTCACTCCTGTATATAGCTTATGATTTATATATGTGCCAAGTTTTAGGACTCTACCTTTAAGCCGGTTTTGTTATGTTTTGGGATATGTAATAAAGATATATTTTAGTATATCAGTTATTACAGTTAGTGTTTTGTATGTAAAGGTATTAACCAGTGAGACAGACTAGGAAGTACAGTATAAATACGGACATTGTAGCAAGGTCGCGTGAAAGTTCGTTAAACGCGGAACACGGAACTCGCTTTGCTATGGTTTGTTTTGGAGATGACAACAAGGAAGCGATGGGAAGGATGGGATATATACTGGAGCTTAACATAGATTCGGGGCCAGTCTGTTGTTAGTGTGTTGGGCCGAAAGCTGGGCCAGTTCGTCGTGCAAAGTGCGGCCAGGAAATCGAGACGGGGAAATCAGCTCGAAGTTGGGACCATCGAGATCTCAAGTGAAGGAGATACCTGTGAAGACAACTCACTGAGTGAGCAAAGCAAAGTATTTTGGTCTATTGTTAAAATTACGTTGTATTCAGAGTTTTGGGGTTATTGGCATAAATATTGATAGTATACTGTCCTAGTCAAAGCATATTGATTATGTTAAGAAGTGGTCAAGGGAGATTTATTTATTAGTGAATCTTAATAGGCAAGTAACTTTTAAATACTTTGCTTTCTTGGAACATATTCTAAGATACGGACTTCTCATCTGGGGAAATGGAATGCCCATGCACAAAATGTTAACCCTTCATAAAAAAACCATTACGAATATTAACTAATTCATATAAATTAGAACTGCAAGCCACTGTTATGGTTGGCTGAAAGAGTAACTGTTTTATATCTTGGATAAATATTTAAATTGATTTAGGTCATATTATGTCATGTTAGTTGTCAGATAATAATTAAAATGAAAAATAAAACAAATTAAAGAAATATTTTAATATTCAAAGATAGTTAGTTCAGAAGAAATCTTTGCTCTGGACACAGTTAACAGATTACAACTGATACTAGCAACACACATGTTAACTATTATTATTATGTTACGTTTCCAGACATTTCAATCACGTTAGCTGTGTTAGAAGAACTTGCTCTTAAACAAGTGAAAAGACTCATACTACAGTTCACATAGCTTTAGTGAACAATGCAAAATATCATGGGAATGGTTTGATAAGAATTCACAAATAGACATATATTTAAAAAAATTAAAGGCCAATGGAGAGATGAGTGAAAAATCTTTAGTCAATGACAAAGAATTTTTCAAACGGTCTCGCAATCAGGCGTGGGTCTTTCAAGAGTGTGAAAATTGAGGTCTTCTTTTAAAATATTTTGGACGGGCAAGACCTAAAAGCCCGCTTCAACACCACAATGTACATTTCACCTTAAAACATTAAAATTAACTAAAGTAAAAGAATCATCCATTAAGTCATTAAGTGAAAATCATCAATCAAGTTCACGTCAGTTATCAATTTCAAATAGCATTGTAGGAACCAGTGTAGAAATAGTGTTCAGTGAATGTGTGAATATAAATATAGTCATGACAATAAAGTGTTAAATAAAATAATTAATCAAAAATATAGTATCAGTTTAAAAGTGAGTGAAAGGGGAAATCACAAATACGTAAGTAAATATAAAATTTCAATTTATGTTAAGACAGATCTTGAGGTTAAGCCAATTAAAGAAACGAAATCATATCCAGATAATTAAAGTAAAATCATATACAGATAGTAAATGGATTATAATATATAGTAAAATAAGATCATAATTTAAGAGCAACAATAACTAAGCAATTTGGTCGGGTCTTCTTTATAGATAATTAGCTGTCATGGATTAAAAAAATACCTAATTAACAATTGAAAGGAGATTCCGATTCAATTTAAAAGGTGAGAAACTGCTGTTTAAGTTAAGGTTTTAAAATAAAGAATTACCGGTACCGTATGTTAACTTAATTATCAAAATTTTTATTTAAAATATTTTACGATATTTTGTATCCTATTTTAATAAAGAATAAGTTTTAAATATTAAAGAGACTGTAAAGTAATTAATTTGTACAGTTTCCCTTAACAACATTACACATTAAATATGTAATAATTATAAAAATATTATGGTGAAGTTAGTTTAGTAAATTAATTTACTTATCATTAAGTAAAATTAAAAAAAGGGACAAATTTATAAATCATTAAGCATTAAGAAATTTTATATTTAATTATTTGTGCAGTTTCTAATATTTGTAATAATATTGTAATATTCTATAACATTCTAATTATTGTACATTTTCTAAGTGTAATTTTTATTTCAAATAAGTATCATGTTAATTCAACCCTTGTTCAATAAATTCAATAAAAATTCAAAATGTTATTAATTTAAAAAATTGTAGCTTTCAAAATAATCATATGTCATGTAGGCTACAATCTTTTATTATTAATTTATTTGATATAAACTATTAACGCCTCTGAAATTATTTCAACCAATTAGTTGTGAGTCAGACCTCACAAGCCAAGCAAAAATTGATTCGTAAATCAAATCTGGTGGAGCCCCCAAATAAGACAACCATACATGGTTTAAAATTATAAACCTAACAAAGGTAACACCGTAGAGTATAAACCTTACAAGGTAAAACACACCATAAAATTAACCTTACATAGTTTTAACATTTAATTACTAAATTAAGCCTGCATGAAACAAAGTCTATTGCAATAAATGTTCTGTCATTTTACATTGTTTATTGTTTGTTTTGTTACAGCTATTGTTAGTTAATTTATTGCAAATGTGAAATGAGCCAATTTGTTAAGATCTAAATTGTATAGACTACTTGCCTAGTTCTATTCTATTTTTAATGGTCTAATAAAGAAGTGAAATGAAAGAGAGACATAAATCTACTAAGCCTTTTTACCATAGCTTTTGTATTGAAATCATTGAATCACTTAAGACAGAATAAAATTATAAAATTGGGAATAAGCAATTTGTTTTAAATTTTTTGTTCGGGCAAGCATCATCATTAAGAAAATATTACACGTTTCGAGAGTGCCTGTCCTTGTGTGTGACTGTGCCTGGTGACAATGTCTCTCGTTTAATTTGTGTTAAGTTTTCTTGATACCTCAGCTCTAGTATTCTACTTCTGGTTTCCTCTTTATGACTTGACTAGTTGTATTTTTAGGTTAGAAATCTAACAGAGACCTAGTCATCTAGATTTGTGTTTTCTTTTTAGTTTATACATGTGTTAGTTTTAGTATTTCACTTGATAGAGAGGGTTGATTCATACTGTCAAAACATTGTTTACTATTTTCTTTATACACAAATGAAGGTTAATGTCCGAACAAAAAATTGTAGAAGTAAGATCAACAAAACATTAGAAATTAATCTTTAATCTTAAAACTGGAATAAGTATTTGTTCTAAAACTAAGTCATTTAATTAAAAAAACGTTTCAATTTAAAAATTTTAAATAAAATAATTACCTGAACAAATCTGTAATAAAAGAATCACTGACGAAAGTATAAAGCGACGCATAGCTTTGACCTGGTCCAAAAATACGTTGGGTTTAATATTATTAGTTTTGTATGGTAATGGCAGCAATACACTATATACAACCAAAAGATCTATGTTATTAAATAATTTTTCAAAAGAGTTTTATTACACGGAGCGAATTAATTAATTACACAAAACAATATTGTGTAATTAATTTAGACTATTATAGAAACCCAAGGGCAACAATGGGTGTGCATCATTCAATTAAAGTATGACGAACAATTACAATGAAATTGAAAAGATTCTATGTCGATACTGTAAAATCAATAGATTGTCCTAGATGGATCCTATTTTAATTACATTGTTTAGGCCTATGATTAGAATACAAATTTTATTAAGAAAACCAAATAGCAAACATTATTTTCTTTTCAGATAATTTGTGACCATATATATTCAGCTTTGATGTATTAACAGATTTAAATAAATGTAATGTTACAATTAGTTAACATTGGGCAACATAAGGTCACTGAAATTACAAAATACAAAGGCTATTTAGAAATTAGCTTCTGTTTGGCGGATAGATAAAATTCAAAATAATCTCTCCTTCAAAGTACTCCCCTCTTCAACACACTTTTCCTAAACGGGTTTCTGAAAAGACACTTTACTATGCGGTCATGAAAAGCTTCTTCTGGAATAAACTTAAATGTCTGTGAAAAATTCTTCTTAGTGTCATCAATGGTGAAAAACAGTCTACGTTTAGCACTGATGGGCGACCGCTGTCACAGTGAAGGAACCATGAGTTGAGTTGCCACAACTGTGGTCTATTTTTTGCACAACCTAGAGCTAAAAAGGTTTTAGCTTTGCATTGAGCTAAAAATTCAAAATGCATCACTCCAGTAAAATAAAAAGAAACTGTGAGCTCCTTGACAGAGGATAGTGCCTGCTGTACATTTGCCAATTCACGGGTTCTAGAGATCCATTGTCGATCCAGGGTCAATCCATTTCAAATCACCCAGGCAATGTTGCTCAACATTTTTTATTTTCCTGAATTTTGTCCATGTGTTCTCTATAGGTAGACAGTCACAAAATACTATTTGAAATATTTTTTATAAGTCATAGTTTTTTCTGGCAGCCATTTTTAAAATGGCAGTTGGGCATATTTGAATAAAAAACGTGGTTTGCGAAAAGTTTAATTACCAAGCTATTTTTATAGATTTCAGAATAATTAAAAAAAACCAGCGAGTTAAGCATGAAATGAATTTCAGGAATACATTATTTTAATCTTACCAGCATGCAAGAGAGTCAGTCAACTCTTTCTGTAAAAACTCGGAAAAAATGTATCAATCGTTAGTTTTGAAGACAGTTTGGCCACCCTTTTCTTCATATTATATGTTGAAAAAATTGAAAATTGAAAAAAAAATTTGAAAAAAGTATCATAGATTGACATCTTGTTGCATGCTGCTAAGGGGTTATATAAAATAACCTGTTTGCATTTGCTTCGACGTGAGTCACAGTGGTGGTTGGCGAGTGAAGCGAGCAGGGGCGAAACCCTCTAGTATGAAATAGAAAGCTATTATAAGATAATATATGTATCTTTATTTTGATATGTAATAATCTAGATAAAAATACAAAATGTTGTCAAATAGACAGTTTTGTAAAATTATATTTAAATATCATTATAAATGTTCACATTTGAGTTAAAAATCCCCTCAAAATATTTCGGTAGGCCTACATAACATTTGTGGTTTTTAAATAGTATTGTTTATATAAATTATGTATTTCTGATGTGTAGCTAATTAATCTGCCAGTCATTTTTCATTGGGTCTCACTAGTTAAAAATGTCAAAAAGCACTAAAAGTATGAAACACTGACCAGCTTCAATTTTCTAGTCTCTCAGTTGTGATTTCAATTACGGTATCTGCAGATGTTAAAATATTTTCATTTCTTCCTTGCATTCTGGAATTTAACTAGCTCTGGTGATCAAAAATATGTCTATTAAATAAGCTAATTTGGACACCAAGAATCATTTCGTAATAATACTCAAAATTCTCGTTTGTTTTCAAGTTGAAAAAGTTAAAAAAAGCTATTTAATAGGTGACCTTTCAAAAGCCATCTCACTTCGTTATGAAGAAGCAGGTTATTGAGGTGAGCCTGCATCTCTTCACATAGTTTTGCAAAATAATATGTATAAGTTACACAATTCTAATGGTCTAACTTTGATATAAATAACCATTTTAATGATTTCTTTTAATAATCTTTTGACTCAAGGCCTATTGTCTTTGCTACCACGGTGAATGAAGCAGAGTTATTACATTGTTTTCTTTTGTAGTTTGAAGCAAATCCTTTTATAGTTCCAACCAATGAAGGGGCAATACATATATCCACACAAGATTTCCAAGATTGGTACTAAAATATGTACTGCTAAATAAATAATTTCGATTAGATTTTTTATTTATAACTGATTTTTCAATATCAACAGACTATGCGATAGTGGCATTTGACAAAGGAATGTTTTTCATTTCCTCTTTTGCGTTCATGTATACATGAGCGGTTTACATGTACAAGTGTACTGCACAAGTATACATGGAAACCCTATAGACACCACACGTAACTGTCAACTTGAACAGTTTGTGCTTTCCTCGCATTGTCGCGGTGTGTTTTTCTACTGTTGTGTGATGTTGTACATTGTGTTGTGAGTTTAAATTCCAACCAAACCATGTATTCGAGTGATGATGAAGAGTAACACGCCGTCCTTGGTCTCATTTTGTATCGAAGAAAAGGAAAAAAAAGAAAAACTCAGCACCTGGTGTAAAGAGTGGCGATGGAAACGGAAGCTCTTGGAGTTTGTTGATCATTTAAAAACTCAACTATTGTTGATCATCAAATAACTGATAGTTCCACAACATTGGTTCATAAAGTTGATGGGTACCTGCCCCTGATTTCTGCGATTGTAGTAGTTTCTTCCTTTGATTTCTGCAATTGGTCCTGAGGCTATTTATCTTTTTCACCACTTTATCATGGTCTGCACTGGGATCCATCTGCTTCAATTTGTCTATAATTTTCTATACGCTGCTTCTCTTATCATTTTATTGTGGTAAGTGGTATTCCACACTTTTAACCAGTCAAAGACATGCTTCACTCTGATATACAATATACTTATGAACTCTTCAATAATGTCTTTCTGTCCTTTTAATGTATGACTTGTCACGGCAAAAACGAACAATACAGACGCTCGCAAAATGACCACACACTCGCTCTGAATACAAAACTTGAAGCAAACACAAATTGTACAAGTACACAGCCAATCCGAACTTTTTCATGTCGCCTGTACAAGTCCGAACTCGCGCAATATCATCCATACAGACGCTCATGTATACATGCGCAGTACTCTTGTATATGCAAACCGTTTTTATATATAAAGGAAAATATGTGATTTAATTGTTACAGTTTGGTATTTTTATTGAAATGAAATAATACAATATGTTGTTTCTTCTTAAAAAGTGTATTTGGTTATTTCGTGCAAAAAGATAAAACAAATAGAATATAAACAATAAGAATTTAGGATAAACATGGCTGCTGGCCAATAGGAAACAAGACCTCTCTTGGCCGCACTGTATCTAATCTAGTCACTGTAATTTTTAAAGTAATGTGTAGTAGACTATTGTATTTATGAAAAGGGTCCATAAGAGGAACCTTTTCCCAGGCTAGACATTGACTGCTTTCGCAATTTATTCGAGTGTTTAATGTATTTTATACTGTTTTAAAATCGATTGTAGCTTGTAAAGGACAAATTAAAGTGTAATAATCCCAATAAAAATATCAATATTTTTTATGCAAACCACTTATTTTGACTGCACTGAAAAGTTGACTTCGTCGACAAGACGGCCGGCTCACAAATATGGAAAATAACTATTTTATTACTCGTCTATCCTTTGGTACAATAAAAACAAAGACAACCGCTCAAAATGTCTCGTATAACTTCTCCTCGTGGCACATCAGGTTATCAATAATTATTGAATTGTTAACTCCTATCAAGAAGAGAGTAAATGGAATTGCCTTTTTTATAATAATTTTTTAGTATTATTATATTGTGTATGGGAGATATTTACAACTAAATAATATTAACGAACATTGCTTTAAAAAAGTTTAACTAGGATTTACATGGGTCGATTTGTAGTCACTTTTAGACAAATTTTTGAAGAAAATAAGAGCTATTACACTCGACTCAATTTGAAAATGGTTGGTCGGAGGAGGGTAGGACTTTGTTTCTATACGTTTCAGACCATTTGAATCAAACCAAAATGGTAAAGTTAAAGCGAGTAAATTGCATGATTTCTGCCACTCAGAAGCCCGAGTACAATTTGTGAGTTATAATAGTATAGAGTGCAAAATGATATAGCGTAAAATTGAGTGGGGGAAGGTCATTGACCTTTGGCCACGCCCACTTTTTGATTTTAACCTAAGCCATGTTAACTTTTTTGACCTTTTTTTGGGTTTTGTGATTTTTGGGTTATTTTTTGGGCCATCTTTTTTTGTTTTTTGACTGACTGACAGACTAACAGACTGACCGGCTGACTGACATTTAGATTTGTAATATTAAATTTTAATTTAATTTTTTGTTTTAAAAAAAGTAAGGGTATCTCCGAGACTCGAACACGGTATCTCAATGACCCGAGTT
>JAGFPH010003416.1:103009-142895 GCA_018207615.1 Philaenus spumarius | reverse complement strand
CAGCTTAAACTTCATGCCAAGTTTGAACTCAATCAGTCAAACCGTTCACTAGATATGAATTATTTTGTACAAAAGAACAAAATGGCGGATATCTGGAAAACGAAGCGTTTTCGGACCTATGTTTATAGGAACTTTTTTCATTATTTTCACCAGTAGAACACGTCCTGCAATTCTTTCCGTTTCTTCCTGATACACCCTGTATACATGGCTCGGCCTAGGAATAAGGGACATTCATGCAAAAAATCATCAAAATCGGTCAAGGCGTTTGGCCGTAATCGTGAGACAGACACACAGACACATAGGCATACAGACATACAGACGAAATGCCGAACGGTAGTGTTAAAACGGAGACCTCGCTTCGCTCGGTCAATTATTCATTTCTGGGCGTTCTTCTACAAGTAACAAAAGTCTGAAGATATCAATTTGGATGATATAAACATATACATAAATTGATTATATATTTGAGTGAATTGGTTATATGTACAATGTACTCACTCATGTAAAACAATATTTTATTTCTTTTATTATTAATTAATTTACAAAATATTTTTCATAATTTTTATAATTAATTTTCTGATAAGAAACTATTATTGATATATAAACAAACTTTTTCAGAAAATGATATCTACATTGCTCTTAATATTATTTAACCATGACAGATCTGCGATCATAATATTCAACTAGTTTTCTTGTAAAATTTCCTTCGAAATATTACCTTGATTTTACAAGGTGTTGGTTGGAGACTGAGACTGGTAAAACATTTATTTCAGAAACAATTACATGTAAAATATGTTTTTTTAATATCTAGTGGGGAAGCCTGATGAAAATGGTTGGTTGGATCAGATACGAGCTCTCATGGACAAATGGCTTGTTAAAATATAAAAAAAAAATATAAATTGTTTCATAAATAAATAAATGGTCAACTTATACTCAGTGATAAGTATAAACAAATTACATCTTTATAAATGTTACGGTTTAGGTCAAACATGATCAAACTTTGCATTGAATAAAAAAATCGTTTAAAATTTGTACACATGGGAATTCATCAAACTCTAGTGATTATTACAGAAAACTTAAGAGTAACGGCATGGTTAGGGCACTTTTAATATTAATAAATGTATATACCGATATAAAATCGTACTGGCCTGCAAAATTATACTTTCGTCCCTAAGTATTAAAAATATCTAACGAAACTGAAGGCTGCAGGTTACGCGTTTTAGTGTGCGAATAGCGAATGACATTGTGGAGTCTGTATACAGTGCGGTGAGGCGCAGGGTTCAGGGTGACGTCACCTGCGCGTGACCCCTACCGTGTATTCTAGTATCCGTGCTTAATATCATTAAAATAAATCGTTAAATAATACGATGGCTTTTATAATATTGAGTTAGTACAATATTAATTAATTCAAATAACAATTAATTAAAAGAATATGTATGAGGGTTTAAATTAACGACTTTATTATGTACTAGTAAATTAGAAGTAATTTCAGATTCAATACTTAAAATAAAATACATAGATTAAAGGTTAGAAGAGCGGGAGATTAAATGACTAGCACCGCCCTCCTTTGACGGATGTAATCTGTCATTGTAAATGATTTTATAACTTTTAGATCAGTAAAATTGAGTAAAAATTTATTTTATCAAATTTAGATGTATTTAAAAATTGTGAATAATAATTATTGTAGGTACTGTTTTTAGATATATCAGAATATATTTAACCATTTTGTGAAAACGTCTCTACCTACTTTTGTGTACTTATTTCTACCCAGTTCTTTTTAGTACGTCACGTGCCAAGCTAAAATTTTATCCGTAATTACAATTTTTGTAATTGTTATAAACCCTTTTCTAGAGCCTAAAACTTTAATGAAATAAAATGATAGAACTATTCAAATTCTACAACATTTCCATCTAACACGGGTTTATGCAAAACAGTTTATGTCATTAGTTTCCTTGTAAAAATGATTTTACACAAATTTAAAAAAAATAAGCGTAAGCAGCACTGCCGCATTACTATATCCGAATTTGATTATCCGGGAATAACTAGTATAGCTCGTTAGTTTTAGCATGGACTTTACGATACGCTGGCGGGAGGGAAGAATATAGGCAAGTGGGGACGCCGTCCACTGGAGGGGAAGGGCCAGGAGGGCCACTACGCTTACTATCAAAGTTGTCTCGACAGCTTTATGTTGTATTACTTGCAACATGTAAATACTGTATAGATATGGGACTTTTTATATCTGTATATAAATAGAATAAGAGTTTTGTTTGTAGACTGTTGAGAATAGTGTGATTTTTCGTTTGTTTACGTTTCATACACCAAAGAATCCGAAACAAGCCTTATCTCAATTTTTGTCTATCTGATGTTCGTAACGCTCGCGGACCTGTTTCTTGTTCATGATTAAAGTTAAAACAACTTATAACGACAGATATAATAACTATTTTAACAAAGAAATAAACATGAGTAACAATAAAAATTACATTTTTATACTATTTACAAGTAAAATAAATAAACTTATAATTTATTATTTAAAAAAGTACATAAGTAGGCCTACGTTTATTCATGTAAAAGTATCGGTAATTGTGTATTAAAATTGTGTCTATATTAGTATTAAGCGATGATTTGATATCAGCTGTTCCAATTAATTTAGTGAATATGCAAATCAGCTGACCTCAATAATTTAGTTAGTGCTGTAAACGAAAACTAGGTCTATGTTGTCATTTTTACTTCAGGAATGTTACTGACAAAAATAGGTTATTTTGAAAATAAATATATTAAATTTATTATTAATATTATTAATTTCAGTGTGATGAAAATAAATATTCTCTTTAATGTGCTCTTTGAAATACCAGTTGCCTGTGCAACTCATTCCAGAACCTTTGTCAAATTAATCGGAGCATTTGTTTCCGCCTCTCTTTTCATAAAGTGGTTGACATTAGCAACGATCTCACGGGTTTGGCTGTGAATAACTTTTCTACCCCCTAGTTTTGATATGATACTGCCTTCCATTAAACCTAATTATACAAATATAAATAATAAAAAATAAACAACGCTAAATAACAATAATAAACAGCGATAGTTAAACAATAAATAGATTTGGGCACGGACAATAATGTTATTGGAAACCCGTGCAATTGCCTCAAGACCGAAGTGTTCCGTTCAAAGCCCGGTAATCGACTGAGCTTCTCTGACCCCCCCCCCCACCACTCGAATTAACTCCGAGTCTATTGCGCATCTCAAGGTCACAGTTCATGCTACAAATTCCGTGCTATATTAAATACTGGTAGGTCCCTATAAAATTTGTTCCTTGTTCCGGTAACTGTACCAAAAAAAACCTTTGCACAGGGTTATAGTAAATTTAATTGCCTTTCGAATGATTTACCTCACAAATTGTACTCGGGCTTTTGAGTGGTATAAATTGCGCAATTATCTTACATGGATAATAAAAGGAATCATATATCGGGAGTTTCCTATGAATTTTGTTCCTGTTCCTGGAACTGTACCTAAAATATCTTTGCACAGGATTATAGTAAATTGAATTGCCTTTCGAATGATTTATCTCACAAATTGTACTCGGACTTATGAGTGGGAGAAATTGAGCAAAACTCATACATGGATAATGAAAAAATTATTTATCGGGAGTTTCCTATAAATTTTGTTCATTGTTCCGAGAACTTTATACAAACAATACATTTGCATAGGATCATAGTAAATTTAATTGCCTTTCGAATTATATAACTCACTAATTGTACTCGGGCTTATGAGAGGGAGAAATTGCGCAAAAACCATACATAGATATTGAAAAAAATCTTTTATCAGGAGTTTCCTACAAATTTTGTTCATTGTTCCGAGAACTATATAAAAAATACATTTGCACAGCATTATAGCAAATTTAATTGCCTTTCGAATGATATAACTCATAATGGTTCTCGGGCTTATATACTCCTCAAATCCCTACCCAAAAATGATTAAACGGTCTAACTCCGCCATTTGAATCGGATCGAAAAACAAAAAAAAATGTATCTGAAAAATGCTACTAGGACTCTTTCACAAAAAATCTGCAATTATGAAGCATAGGCCTATTTACTGATCCGGAAATAAGACATATATATAAAAATTAATGAATTTTGTGTGTCGTCTCCAAATGGTCTGAAATTTATAGAAACGAAGTTTTACCCTCCTTCGACCAACTGTTTTCAAGTTGGGTCGAGTGTAATAGCTCTTATTTTCTTCAAAAATATGCAAACTTTAAATTGAACTTGTCTCCACTTGTTGTATATTTTGATAGAGGTAAAATAGTAAATGCTGTATTTTATAATATTTAAATATTTAGGTTGTGTGGATATCATTATTATTATTTCATATAAAAGTTAGCTTCCTTCGGTGGACGTACCATTTGAATTAATTTCTCCTAGTGAATTTGAACACTAATAAAATAATGAAAAGATAAATAGTGTAAAGAAAATTTTGACGTAAATTGAAATTAAAGTAAATAATTGTGACCATTGGTTTGCTTTTATCCTGTGAAACTCAAATACATAATATTTTGTTTAAACAGATCGAGTCTTAGATATCTAACTACAAAAATTTCTGTAATTATAGGTATGTTTGTGACAGGGGGAAATTATTTTAACAATATACAATGTCTACCTGTTTGCCCAAATTTGATTGAATGTAATATAAGAATCAATATGAACAAACTATTTGCTTGAAAGCAGTGTTCATATTGCGTTGTAACACATATATTAAATGCAATTTCATTTAGTTTGTATTCAATATAGTTTGGTGCTGTACAATCGAAGTTAATAATTTTGTAGGTCACCCTCGTTTAAGTCTAATTTGTTGAGAGTTGGCTGTATTCCAATTATATGCTGAATTGGCCAATAATTGGTGTACATCTAAAAAAATAATTTGCTTTTACTTGGCTTTCTTTGTTATTGAGATATTTAGTAATATTTTACGTGATCCGAATTTGGAACATAATGTCGCAACTCGCAATATAGTTTTAAGATAGCATTTTCTGCTAAAATTTATAATGACATTAGGTAACAAAAATGATTATTTATGGTAAGGGTTTCACAGTACTATACTTTTAAATAATTTCAAATATTTGTTAAAGTTAATCAATATTAAGAAATTCATTGATTCAATACCGATTGGTTTTCAAAATTCAAGTATTTTGACAAACAAAACGTATAAGTTTACAATTACAAATATATTTGATAATTTTAGTGAATGCAAGCCTATAGCTCATCATAAATACGAGTAGGCCTAATAATGTTAAAATTATTTTATTAATCTAGTGTAGCGTTTAAAGCTTCCTAACGTATAACCAGCCTTATAAACGTAATTCATAGCGTGCTTTTTGTCATAATAACTACAACCTATTTATATAAAGTAGAATATGGAACGTTTCTATTACAATTAAGTTTAAAGTAACAAAATTAGTAATTTCTGCTATTTTTTACGTAGGCCTATACATATTTGTATATAATTTAATCAATAATTAACAGTATTTTATTTACTTCTATTATTTATGATAATAAATTATTTAAAACGTCTGTGGGATATTTTAATTTATACCGGCTGTAGCTCGTCAGTCAAATTAAATCCTTGATTTTCGTGTTACTTTTTGATCAAGTAATCCTTGAAGTGAATAATTTGTAAAATGTAAGTGAATTTTACTGTATCAAAATTTCCCTATTTGCATTAAATTGTATCCTTAAATTCTTCACTCTATCTCTTTAGTATATGAACTCGGAGCAGACAGCAGTAATGCAGTTAGATCGATGCAGTAACTGGGTTCGAGAATAAACAATTGCCAGACTGCAAGTCCAAATTTTTGCTACTAAACTAATTAGCCTACCAAAAGTGGACTCATTTTTAGAAAATGAGATTTTGATGGCATTGCATACTTTCCAGTACCTACTACCATAGATCATGAATAATAAATAGATATTGCATCCATACGGGGGTTGTGTGCCGGAAAAAAGGTGTTCGCGAAAATAGTACATGATCGCGCCGCGAGGTAGCGCTAGGGAGAAAGCATTGTAAGCATTGGTGTTTCCAACCAGCTTTCTTCGTTTCCCCAATAGATAGCGCCAAAAAAGTCGAATTTCCAGTGGAACAAAATATTGCATTAGATCGGAGTTCTATTAGGTTATCCAAATACAATGCTACTACCCTACTACAGTACGTGAGAAAGAGGGGAGAAAGATTGCTGAGAACTTTGCGTCTTCGCATTCCCACGATTTAAGGCTCTGCAGTACATAAATCTTGTCACTTTTCTCGCCCATAAGAATAATGTTACACTTGAACATGCGTACCGCTGCCAATTTTAATCACACAGTTATGATTTACGACTTATTTCAAAGATTACGTTAACGCGGATGTTTCCCTTTTTTAAAAAATCGCAATTTTTGGATAGTTTTTGAAAAAAATGAGTTCAAGTTTGAAAACAATGTTTCAAGTTCTTGATTTTTTGTTGGTCAATGAAAACCGATATCGAAATTTTCAAAAAAGGAAAACATCCGTTATTTTATCTTCTATCTGGTAGAAAAAAAATGAATTTTCTAACTTATAAATTAAAGCAGATACAAGTGTTCAAAGGAAGTAATGTACCTAGACGTACGGTGTCGCTCTCGCGCGGATCATATAAGAACTACTCAGTTGCGTATGAATATAACTTGTACAGATAAAAGGCACTACTTTCAATATTGTCTGCAATATTACAACTCAAAAATTATCGAATTTAAATTATTCAACGAAGAAAACACGTAACTTATGAAAGTATCCTTAACTTGCAAACTGTTCTGAAATATATTTCTTTAAAGAAATATTATTACATACAAAAAATAATGTAATTGAAAACCTACTGTTGATGATACAAATTAAAACTTATTTCAAAATACTGATTTCTGATTGAATCCCCGTAAGTACATTCATGAAATATCTGACCAAGTTCAGTACTAGGGGTTATAGTTTATTGGTACTTTTCTCGGGGCCATGAAATTAGGCGGGTGAGAGAAATGTCGGTGTTGCCAACTCGTGCTGTAGTTATTTCTACTACTTACACCCGTCAAGTAAAGGTTTTGAGCTCAATACAGTAGTAGTGTTTTCTCTCGTGCTTGTGAATCTGTCTACAGAGCAATGTGAAATAAAATTATACCACTGCCTTCAGAAAATGCTACAGATTCCAATGGTATGACTTTTTTATTTTTTGTCAAACGGCAGCAAATAATTAACAGAAGAATTAAAACCTAAATGGTAATTTAATTTAAAACCGCTGTGTAGGCCTATTGAAGTTTTCACCAACCAATTTTTGTTTTTTTGGTCAGCAAGATTTCGTCTGCTGCAAAATTGTAGAAAATCGTATGAATAAAATTTGTATGAGATTCTTACTTTAGTTGTAAAATGGCATAACTGTATGAATCAAGAACAAAGACACGCGGGCGCTCGGCGAAAACCGTAGCCGTAGCCTTGCGCAATGTTGCAAGTTGCCATTTTATAATCAAGAGTAAAAAACAAATAATTTTAATGTTTATAGATCATTTGCATTTCCTTTACATAATTATTGTATGATGATAATACCATGATTTTTTTGTTTAAGCTATAATTCCGCTAATTTTTTTCTTACCGTAATACAATTCCAAAAATGCTTTTTAATTAATCTAAACTAACATTATAAAGAGGCAAAGTTTTTTTTGTTTATTTGTTTGTTTGTATGGAGGGGGTAATCTCTGGCACTACTGAACCGATTGAAAAAATAGTTTTACTAATAAAAACCTACACTATTTCTGAGTAACATAGGCTATAATTCATTTCGATAAAACCCTTTTTTTATTTCAATATTTGTAAATTTAGTCGGAAAAAATTCTTAGGTTAGGCCTAGAATAATAAACCAACACATGTATTTACATTTATTACCATAGCAACCAATTGAATAAAATAACAGATAATATAGCTGTTTGCGCCAATATTTCCATTGACAGCTGATTTCAAAATTTAAAGCAATTATTTTTGTATTTATAGCTTTTAGGTTAGGGTTTTAAAGTGTAGACCTGAGCCTTGCTGGTTCTTTTAACCATTATTATAATTGCCGTTATCAAATATAAGAAATAATTTGATTTGACCATTTATCATTATTTACAATCTTAGTTTTGAGGTTATTATTAATCGTACACCTTTATTATAAATAAAACATAACATATGTTTGTAGAAGGTCCCATTGGGGGTTGGTGTGCGGAGCACGCAGGGGTCTCCCCTAGTACCTTTACAAAGCGAACTACCGCATACCATATGGAAATAAGAAACGTAGGGTACAATTAAATAATAAACGGGTTCATATTAATAATTAGATTTTTGTAAGAAAGTATTTTAAGTCATTATTAATGTTGTTAATTTTATTAATTGTTGTTCATTTAACACCACCCGGGAAACACGTGTGGATTGAGGACACCATGGACGGGAACAACTTTTACTAATTTACTATAAGCTGCAACAGTGCAAGGGTAGTGTTGCCAGTTGGTGCGTGGAGGTAGGCGAATCTCGACCTTCCGTCGCTTGACTAGTTCGATATCTGGCAACACCGCAATTCTCACCCGCCTAATTTCATGGCCCCGAGTTTAGCCACTAGTCTTTCTAAACGTTTACAGTCAAGGTATATCAAACAAGTTTTTATAATTTCTGAACATAATATAACTAAACTTGGTATCATACCGTTTTATAGAGCGGATGTTGATCGGCCTTCCTAACAAAGTATTCCAGGAAATGATGTTCGGCAGATAATAATAAATAATATTGTAGACATCCAAAGACTTTACGTCAAGGTCAGGAATATCAGCAGAAATGTCGATCCTGCTCCTTTCCAAAACTGATCGCTTTGTGTGTGTGATCGCCTACTTTCCTGATTTAAGTTTTTCTAAATTTATTCAAGATACTTTAATAATTAATTGAGAGTTGAATTTCCATCTTTGAACTAGGCTAAGATGTGACAATTACTTTTAGTTAGACAAACACAGTAAACAAAGACAAAGCAATAAATAACTGCCATTGAGCACCTAACAACGGTGAGGGTACAGCTGGTACAATTCTTTCCCTTTCAGTTTGCTCAATGAATACAGAAACTAGTAAGTTTCTGTATTCATTGGTTTGCTTCAAAATAAATTTGTAAGAAATTTAAGTTAGATATAAATAGTGTAATAAAAAATAATATAATGATGTAAATAAATTATTTTTGTAAGGTATAGGCCTATTTTTCCTTATTGTTAATTTAAAATTTGTTTGTATACAATATTTGGTTTGATTAACTTTAATTAGTTTTATTAGTTTGTATAAACATATTTATTATAACAAAACTTATTAAGTTTTAATATTGTAATTAAACATTCATATTTTTATAGAACTGTAATATTGAAAAATTGAGTATTTATAGACTTTAAATTTTCCTTACGTGTGTAATCAAATTGTGTACTACTTTTGAAATATTTTAAATTTATTTTTATTATTAGTCTACATTTTTTTCATTTACTGTAATGATCGGAAAATAATATTGTTCCTGTTTGTGTTCAGTTCTGTTTAGTTTTTCTATTTCATAAGAGTAATAACCTGATTAAATCAATGCCTGGATGTCAGACTAACATTTCAATACCTAGCATAAGGTGAACAAATCATTTCCGTAGAAAACCGGGGGACACAATCAGCCTGGACCAAAGGAACCCCCCCCCCCCCATGTACACAGGTTTTTAAAATATAAAATATTTGTATTTTTAAAGAAGTTTATGTTTTGTAATACATTTTGTTGATTATAGCCTATTGAAAAAAACACAACTTGTACTATGACTTATTTATATATCTGTTTAATTAATATTATTTAAAAAAATGATTATAGTTTTAAAAATATTACAACCTTGGAGTTTATAATTAAATTTAATTAACATAAGCTTTAAGTATTACTGAGTGTTTGTACATGGGGTTGATTGTTCTTGGAGATGTTTAAATTTATCGTGTCGTATTTCGTTGAATCAATACAACAAGTACATACAATTACATACTTAAATTGTTGAATTTGTACCATATAAACATTATTTACTTTCTTGTAAAACTTTGCGAAATCTGTTATGATAATAAATAAATAGGCCTACATAAACGTAGAACTATATGTCCACTCCTTATTTATTCTGAGTATAATTGAGTGAGGCCAATGAATTCCTATAATACAAAGCAATAATCAGATTTTTTAAAAGAAGAAATTTTGCGTCTTGAGACATTTCAGTTGTTTAGAAATTAGATTGTTCAAAATGTCCTAAATTGTTTACTATCCTAAATAAAGTTACAAAACAAGACAAGAAACTATTAGGCCTATGTTCATTTATTATTCAATATCATGTCTGCGGTAAAATTAAATACAAATATACCCACTTGTTGATTAAATATCGCTGACGAAAACTTTGCTACTCGGCTATTTCAGACGGGGAGGGGAGATTCGGAGACAGCTGACAGACACAAGGTAAAATGTTACGCATGCGCTGTGCGTTAGCAGTATTTTTGTTAGGCGGCTGGCGGAGGATTGCTTCGACTGCTTCTAGTAGTTCACAAATCTGCCTCGTAGGAAAGGAGCGGTAGAGTCAACTTCGAAACTTATTTTATGTACTGCAGACCCTTAAAGATTTAAAAAGGCGGGGAAAAAACCAAGAATTGAGGTTTGAGAAACGGGGGGGGGGAGATTCCCGAGAACTACAAGTCTTACCATTCCCACAAAACAAAATTGCGGGAAAACTACCAAGAATTGCGGCTTAAGAAAGGGGGTAATATTCATGAGAACTTGACGTCTTCACGATCCCACGTTCAAAGACGTCAAAGTTACAGACCAAGCACCGCATATGATCGGCAGACCATCTTACATACTGATACCAATAAATCAGGTCTTTAAAATATACTTGTACTTCAAAATTATAAGTTACATAACAAAATAACACTGCCACAAATTCAGCCTATTTGCCTATTATTAAAACAGGAGTCCCACATTTGCGGCAGCAGTCTGTGGATAGAAACCGGGCGTCTCTTAAATGCGACGCTAATCTATGCGTACGGAAAAAAATTAGTATTTTGGTAGCGAACGTGTTAGACGAGTGAAGACCAAATGTAGTAGGTAAACTGATACCATAGATCATGAATAATAAAATAGATCAAGCACGCATACGAGGGCTGTGTGCCGAAAAAAAGGTTGTCAGGAAAATAGTGCATGATCGCGCCGCGAGGTAGCGCTAGGGAGAAATCATTGGTAGCATTGGTGCTTCACACCGCTTCCGTCGTTTCCCCAATAGATAGCGCCACTATCGTCGAATTTCCAGTGGATTAAAATATTGCATTGGATCGGAGTTCTATTAGGTTATCCAAATGCAATGCTGATACCTAGTAACCAACTTCAAGCTACGAGTTTCCAACTATGGCAAACTGGAACTTTAGGCTCTCGGCCTCCCTGCTTCTCCATTTTATTAGTATTAATAAAAACCTAGCAAACATATCTTGCGTCAGATTATTTACAAACTTAGTTGCAATTGCTATGATAACGAATAACCTACTTAATAATTATCTAGCTGACTGGTTATATCGGTTTAACAGCACAATAACAAAAGACTTTTGTGAATCGCTGTAATTACTGTTAATAAATTAAAGCCTTAGTTTTTACTATGATGACGTTGATTTAATTTTGTCCGAACGTAAAACATGCACTAATTAACTCAATGAAGGAACTTTAAAGAATAATAAGTGTATTGGAAATTGATAACAAGGGAAATTTTAGGGAATGCCCAAGGGCGGATCCAGAACATCTGGGCGATGGTGGCGGTTTCGGCAGGAGAATATGGTATACCCCTAGGGGAACGGGGGAGGGTCCAGGTTTTGTTTTATCTTAAAACATAAGTTAAAATCATACTTTGAAACAAATAATCATAAAAATTGGTAATGATATTTATTTATGTATAGCTCTACAAACTTGTATGTTTTGTAATGGCATCAGTTAGTCTCATAAAATCACAAAACTCCACTCTCCACTGGCACAACTTTGAGAACGAGATAACCCGTCACAACGAACTAGCAAGTAGCACACGAAATACAGAACACTGCATGTGCCAGTTTTTACTCACACTCACTTGCATTAGGTTTGGGTGTACGAGAGTGTGATAGTAGACAGATATCAGCTACCCGCCTTTCACTATTTTCCAAATCAGCACTATTTCCGTTCAAAATTTTCCAACCATTTTGGTTTTACTTGTTTTTCATCGCCATGTAGGCTACATTTACTTTCAACCATAGAACTTTCCTTGTTAATTCGCCCGGATTTTCTTTGTTTTGCAAGCATTTTTTTCAAACATTCTTCAAATATAGTAATTATATCCCAATATAAAAGTGTTTCATAGCTTTTTTATAGAAAAAGTACAAAAGAATTCATATATGCAACTAAAAAATTTATTTCTGTACAATTTTAAAAGTTATTAGCTCAAGAGAAATAAATTTACAGTAAAGGAAAATCCATAAAACGTTCTTATATATATAGGTCTACATAAAAAGTAGTAAACTTGACAAGTTTGTGTAATTTCTTTGGGTTTTCAGGCGTGGCATTAGCTGTTTAGAAACTACAATTTTAAAACGATGATTACATATGTAATATACGTTTAAGAACTCATTTTTAAATACAAAGCTTAAAGTTTAAAACATTTCCTTTCAAATGGCTTTTGTTTTATTGAGATTGGATGTTTTTTAGTGGATGAAATAGGCAATACAAGTTGCTTTGTCTGAGACAACGCAATGTGCCTATATAGCGAGCTGAGACAACGCGCTATAGCGTTGTTTGCCAGTTTTGGGGTTAGTTTACACATTTTCTCAATTCATTCAATTTTGAATGTTTCAAAGTACACTGCATGGGTAGTTCATTACCCAATAATTGTTGAACTAAGTCGTTTGTAGGTTTTTATGTTGTGTGCAGTAGTACATTAATCCATGTTTATATTTTTTTTAAACTTTCTACCTAATATATAGACTAGGTTAAGTTGTTTCTAAATAATTGTCATTCATCTTAAATTTATATTAATTTGTTTTAATAATAAGGTAATTGAGTAGTATCTTACTTTCAACTGCAATGGTGAAAGTCAATTTTGATTATCTTCTTGTTGTCAAACATTTAAACATTATTATTAGGTTTTTAATAAAAATCTAAAATTTATTTAAATATGGTGTAAATTTAATTCAATCTAGTGCTTGAAAGGAAATGGTTTTACAATATTTGTTCCTTTGCACATAGGCGGCAGAATGTAATTTTTACCTTTTACGGAATTTTTACTATTTGATGAAAAAATAATCTAGTGTATGTTTACTCACTTGTGGTTATTGTATTCTAAAAACATTGCAACAGTCCAACAGTTGGGGTGACAACTTTCTGTGTATTGTTTACTCCCTTGTCGTCATTGACTTTCTAAAACAACAGCAACACAGTTATTTTTATCCCCCCCCCCACCCGGTGATTATTTTTAACTAAAACATCTGGTCATCTGCAACTTGGAGTGAAAATTTCCTCTTTTATCTGTACTCCCTTATGATTAGTGGTTAACTAATACAACTGTAATAGGGGGGCTAGAAATTTCCTTGTGAATTTTTACTCACTTGTGATTATTTCTTAAACATTTAAAACAGGGAGGTGACAACTTTCTGTGTATTTTTATACCCTTGTCCTTGTCATTATTGACTTTCTTAACAACTGCAACAGGGGGGAGGGGTGAAAATTTCCTACTGTATTCTAACTTTTACACCCTTGTGATTATTTTTTAATCAAAACAACTGCAACAAGGCTGAATATTTCCTAGCGTATCCCCTATTTTTACTCCCTTGAGATTATTTTTTAACTAAAACAACTGCAACAGGGATGAACATTTTCTAGTGAATACATATTTTTCCTCCCTTGTGATTTTTAAAACTCTAACAACTGCAACAGGTCTGAATATTTCTTAGTGTATCTCTATTTTTTACTATTTTGATATTATTTGTTCTATAAAACAACTGCAAAAACTGTGAATTTTCTAGTGTATCCCTATTTTTACTCCCTTGTATTTTTTAAAAATAAAACAACTGCAAAAGGGTTGAGAAATGTCCAAGTGTATCCATATTTTTTGTACTCCCTTTAGATTAAAAAAAATAAAACAACTGCAACAGGGTTCAAAATGTAATAGTGTATCCATATTTTTACTCCCTTGAGATTTTTTTTACTAAAACAAGTGCAACATTGAAGTGAAAATGTCCTAATGTATCCCTATATTTACTCCCTTGTAATTATTTTTTAATTAAACCAACTGCAACAGAGCAAGGCCGTAGCCAGGAGGGTGGGTTAGTTGGTCTACCCCCCCCCCCCCTAAATACCAAAATTTAGTAGTAAACATTAAAACTAGGTTTAAAAAGTGCGAATTAAATTATAAAATAGACAACACAACAGAGGATCCAGCAACATATTTTTTATTATTGTGCATTGCATGCATATTGAACTTAGATTTACTTGATTTAACTACAACGTACAGTACACATAGTTGCAGTAGGTTGTGAGTTGTATGCTTGATCTGATCTATTAAATAAGAAAACAATGAAGGCTCAACAAAAATACTTTCCTCTAACAAAAACACGCAATGCTCGGTGTATTGAAAATTCTTCCAATACGGGATTGGCGTGCAAAGCACGCAATGCATTGTGGATTGAAAATACTCCGAATATGGGGTTGGCGTGCAATGCACTGTGCGTCGGCCACTTCTCATAGTGTTCAGATTCAAGCTCACATGTGAGTCCTTAGCAGTGAACGTAATAAAAGGGTTTGTATTCAAATACCCGGTCCTTACCTGGTTTTCCTGGTTACTGCCTTGCAACAGAGGGGTAAAATTTGTTTTTCGACTGGTGATTAACATCAATGAATACTCAACACTTATAAGAAGCCAACCCGTAGTGCTTTTGAGGGCGACGCTTATGAGTCACCGAGAAAGCCTACTTTACCGAGAAGCCAACAGGTTTCGCTAGTGTCAACGTGGTGGACTGTACTTTTTTCGCAGACTCGGACTGTACATTTCTCCCCAACTTGGACTTTAGAACGTTGACCCACCCCACCATACCCCGTCACTTTCACTGGTGTGCAAAAAGTTGTGAATATTGAAAGCCAGTTTTCCCTTATTGTAATCCTTAATGTGCAGCTGTTTAAATTTAATATATTTTAAAGCTGTAATTATTTGTTGTTTTGTATGTAATTTCATGTAAATATAAATTACCTTTATTTTGTTCATGATATTTAACTTTTACAAATGTACATATCTTAAAGCTCTAATTATTTGTTTTATATGTAATTTGTTGTAATAAATTGCCTTTATTTTGTTAGTGATATTAAACTTCTACAAATGTACATCTTTTAAAGCCGTAATTATTTGTTTGTTTTGTACGGAATATGCTGTAAATATAGATCGCTTTTATTTTCCAAATGATATTTAACTTTTACAAATGTATATGTTAAAGAGAAGTAATTATTTGTTTGGTTTTTTCTGTAAATATAGATTGCCTTTCTTTTGCCAATAATGTTTACCTTTTAGTAATGTAAATATTTTAAAGCTGCAATTATTTGTTTGTTTTGTACGTAATTTGCTGTAAATATAGATTGCCTTTCTTTTGCCAATAATGTTTACCTTTTAGTAAATATTTTAAAGCTGCATTTATTTGTTTGTTTTGTACGTAATTTGCTGTAAACATAGATTGCCTTTCTTTTGGCAATGACAAGTAACTTTTACTAATGTAAATATTTTAAAGCCGAAATTATTTGTTTGTTTTTCATATAAATGACCTTTCTATTTTCTATTTCCAATGATATATAAATTTTCAAAATGTACATATTTTAAATTTGTAAGCCTATTCATTGATTTATTTGGAATTTAATAAATGTAAATGTAGAATGTCTTTATTTTGCCTGCTGAAATATGCATTCTTAACATGTAATTTGTATTTAAAAAAAGGATTTTAACGATCATGTTCATAAACAATTAATAACATTTTCTGAATTACAATGGGTTGTATTGTATTTTACTAGAAATGTGCAATTTGTTTTGGTACCGTTAGTTTGTTTGAGATAGACATTAAATTTGCAGTCGTTTATAGTAATTTTGTTTTTTTTAGTCATAATTGAAATTATATAAATCAATCCTAGTGCTTTCAAATTGATGATTTGAGTATTCTTTTAGAAACCATGTTTAACTTCAATAATAGTTTACAAAAATATGGTTTTTATAGGTACAATTTGCTATTCTAGTAATCTGAGAATCAAGAGAGGATGTTGAGTTTACTTTATTTTATACAATAATTTTTTATTAATCTCATAATTTTTTTATTTTCATTAATAATTGGTTTATACGTTAAATTAAAATTGTGTAATTTTATATATTGTTTCCAATATGGACAGTTTCAAGAAACAAATATTGCAGCCTATCGCAATATTGGATCTTTAAAAAATTAGAGCTTTGTTAAATGCAGTCGGAATTACTTTATTTTTGGGCTTAAATTATATCTGTCGGCCTATTTAGGCCGTATGGAGCAAAATCCAACAGACTCTTGACGCTTGACACTACGATATTTGTCTACTGGGGTTGGGCCGGTTGGGGATGAAAGAGAAAGTCTCGCCGCTCGGCAGCCCACAAAAAGACTGGTGGCGCTCGGAGTGAATTCTCGGTAAACTACCAACTATTGTTCGTTCCCTTTTAGCGCATAAGGTTTCGCTTCTTATAATGTTAAGTATTCATTGTTAACATTTCTAAACGTTACATTTTGTATTTGAAAACTAATTTATTTGGTAAAAAAAAAAAAAATTTTTTATCTGTGTCTTAGACAAAAAGAAATCAAAGGCCCATTCCGGGATACCAAAATATTTAATTTGACTAAATTATTTTTATAAATATGTGACTATGGTGACACATTTTCATACACATTTTTTAATTGTAAAACAGTTTTTCGTAATACACCATACTGTACAATGACGTTTTATTCTGACAGAATGCGTGTTCATTATTTTGGTGTAATCGACCATAGACGGTAAAGAAACATTCAAACAATACGAAATTGTCTTCCTATTTTTGTTTCTGCTTTTTAAGCTTAGCAAGAACATTGCTTTCCGTTATGTACGAAATAATTTGCTTTTAATATTTCCTCAGTTTGGTTATTCCTTTTCAGTATTAAGTCCGTATAAGGTTATTTCAGAATAATTATATTTTAATGCATTTTGCATTACATGTACACACAAATAATAAAACTAGTACTTTGTAATTTTATTATTATTTTCTCATTAAAAATTACAAATACAGAACATTATATTGACGTTAAGTTTAGAGTAAAGCCGCGTTTACACTTGTAGCTGGAGAGCTATATAGTTGAGCTATTTAGCTGAGCTACAAATTCCTTAAAACGACATTCAAGTTCGGGCTACATAGCTCGTCTATATAGAATATTTTCACGGCTATATAGCAGTAAACGAGCTATCCGTTGGTTGTCGGTAAAGATCAAAGAAAACATCTAGCGCAGCTTTGTAGCTCTGCTAGAAATGCCATTTGTTTGTAGCACAGCTATATATAGCCCCCCCCCCCACCTTAACCTCCATTTTATTTCTGCCATCACGACCATGTGTGTGTGGAAACACTCAAATTCACAATTTCCGGATAACATAGATAACAAAATTATAACCAATACACTGTAAATAATTGACTACAACCGAAAGAAAAAACTAAAGCGATTTGCAGAAGTAAGGAAACTCAATCAAAATTAAACATTTACAATAAGAATTAGGCCTAACGTCGATAGAACCAAAATATCGACTGAAGTGGTCCATTGTTTAAAATTTCTGATATTAAAGAAGAAAACTTATTTAAACAGACAAGAATACCAATCAAGAATGAGAACAGACAAGAATGAGGTTTCCAGAGAAAACAATCTTTTGAGCGAATGCATTATTTAGATTTATAATAACGTAGACAAATCACGTAATCCAACGAAGTATGGAAGACAATTCCACGTATTTGAACCGATACCCGAAACAACAAACAGCATTCAGTGTAATCTCAACTTCTGATTGGTTGAATATTACGCGGGTTTTTGTATTCAAAAGTATAAAGACTCTTACACATCTGTTCCGTGAGACATCCAGTGAAATTTAGGACAGGCCTTGAAGTTCCGAGGATGGTTTTATCACGGGGAGCGCTTCACATCGAACACGACTAACGGACGCACACTCATCGTCGCTGGCGGACGCCTTCATTGGGGAGTTATCCTGGTACCTGATGTCGGTTACTGCGGGCAGCGAAGTCATCCATACAATCCTCACTTCTTCGACGGACGATCACTACACAACGCCGGCGGACTCTTTCTTCCGACTTCTTTGAATTAGTAGCGACTTCTTCAAGCACTAATTCAATGCATTATCTGTTCCAGTCAGCTCTTCACTCCAGTCGGAACTCGAGTCGGGCCTTCATCGTAGCTCCGGGATCCCTCTGCCAGTGATGTTTAGGTACGGGTCAAGCTGTTCTGCTGCCGGCCCGGTCTCGGGGAATGATTTTCTCACGTTTCTTCTTCTGTTCCAACCCGACTTCTTCACTCGTTCTCGGGATTGTGCCTTCATCGGAGCTCCGGGCCAGTATGCCAGTGATGTTTTAGGCATTGATCTTGGATTCCGCTGATGGCTGGTCTCGAGTAGAGACATCTTCAAGCCGCCACCGCCATACCATTAACGATGATTTTGTTATGTTTCAGATTGACTCTTACAGTCATTAAGGATATTCCCTAGACGCTGTTACTCCTCCCCTGTGAGCAGTTTGGGGAGAGGGGGATGGTTTAGTGGGTAGTGGGTCCGCGTGGCAGCGGATCGAGTCCCACAGCCAGCCTGAGAGGTCTGCGTAAGAGCATTCCTCCCCTTCAAAAAAAATAAAAATAAAAAAAATAATTTTCGTGAAGATAAAGAATTTTTTCCAATTTAATAATAGTAAATAAATAGTTTATCTATACTAATATATAAAAATCTAATGGTGTCCGTCTGTGTGTGTGTGTTACTCAATCACGTAAAAACAACATGATGGATTTGAATGCAATTTGGCACACATATAGATCATGACCTGGAATGAGACATAGGGTAGAATTAATTTAGATTTAAGGGTTGAAACAACCCCTAAAACAATAAATATTTATTATTATACTTCCATTAAGACTAGAGAGCTGGAAATATGTACATTTATTTCTTACAAGATATATATAAAAATTAAACCATATTTGTATTTTTTAGTGTACTGCTAAGGGGTGAAAATGTAACAACCCCTAAAATTATACAAATTAATTATTATACTTCCCATTAAGCTAAAGAGCTGGAAATTGGTACGTATGTATTTCTTACAATACATATATACTATGTAAATCATATTTTTGTATTTAAAAGCGTGCTGCTATTGGGTGAAAATGTAATAACAACCACTAAAACAATTAAAGAGCTAAGTGTTAATTTTAAGTAAAAGAACGACAACTTCAGTACAGCTATTTTTAGTTGCTAGAAAAACGTTTATATTAGAATATAGTGGAGCTATGTAACAGCTCAATTATATAGCTCAACTATATATATATAGATCTCCAGCTGCAAGTGTGAACGCGGCTTAACTATCGGTTTAGTCTAAATACGTAATTGAAATAATTGTAGTCAAGAAAGAAACTTTGTTTCACCCCTCCACTTTTTGCTCGGCTTTGCTAGCAGCTGGAAGACAGTTTTGGTAGAAGACAGTACAGTCCAGTCAAGTGCGTTTTGTTAATTTAACCTTCTAACTGTCAGACTGCTCAATTTGAGTAGTCGTGGGGGCGTGGCACTTGAAAAACATCAACTTTGACAACTCTACTTGTAATGAATATTCAACCCACTAAAAATAATCCAATCGCAATAAATCAAAAACCGTTGGAAAGGTAATGATCGAAATTTATTTTTGTGTATTTACAAGTTTTTTCTAAAACGTATATTTTATATATGTAATCATCGTTGCAGTGTATTAGTTTTCTACAACACACTCGGCGCCCGAATATTCACCGGATTTCATCATAAATCACAACGAAATAACGTATCATTTTTCTCTCTCTAAAGCCCGCCCAATACTTCTCCTAAATTAAACCTCGATATCGTTGGATTCTTCACAATTTCCCCTATCTAATGCTGCCATCCAATCAAAAGTCAGACAAATAGTTCTAAAATTATAGGGCGTTTTGTAGACCCTTGCAATTGGTCAGTTTTCCAACCAATAAACAGCGTTACTTATTACACTTGATATCTGTGTGACCACAATCTATTTTTTAGATATTTTGGTATCTTTGTAAACATAATGCTTCAAGCTAACTTTCCCTGTAAACCAAATATGCTATATTTGAACAGTTTGTTGTGTAGGACCGTGGGAAAGTGACTGCTAGTACAGTCTCATCTAACGTTTGAATTTGCACCCTAACGGACTTTTATAACATGGCTAGACTTAGGAGTTTGCGCGCGCATCTCGTATAGTTTGTATGGACGAGAGTGTCTATATTTGTTCTCACTTTTGTTATTCAAATAATTCTAAGTCAAACACTTTTATGAAAAGATAATTAACAAGTATACAGTACAATTCTTTGATTTATTTATTATCTACACTTTGTTATAATAATATTTTATTTTTGGGTAAAGCGAATATTCCTAAATTATGTTTCAAACTAGGCCTAGTTTTGATAGCAGTCGTGTAGATAGAACATAAAAACTGATGTTTTCAAAATAAGAAATTTGAAATTGATAAATGTTTTTATACAGTTCTATTTAGAACTAAATTACGAAACTTTTTTACGCTTACGAAAAAATTACAAAAATTGTTTACTACTTGTTATGTAGGCTTAAAGTTGAAAATTTTTATTTCGTTACTGTACATTTTTTTGTTTCTTGAGCTAATAACTTTTACAATTTTTCGTCAATAAATTTTTAATTGCATATAGGAATTCTTTGACCTTTCTCTACAAAAAAGGTACAGAGCACTTTTGGATTGGTATACAATTACTATATTTGGCGAATTTTTAAAAATATGCTTGCACACGCACCGAAATGACTTGGCGTTGCAAAACATTAACATATGGACAGTTGTAGGAAACAGTTGTTATATAAATTTCAAAGATATTTGGTATAATTTAACTTGGTCCTCGGTTTCATTCCTGTTCTAAATCCCTTCCCCAGTAAATTTAAAACGTTTTTTCATATAGCCTACATTTTGTGAACACATAAAACTTTTTATTTGTTTTATGTGGTATTATTGATGTTATCAATCCTGGATCCGCCAATGATTTCGTTAATATTCCGTTTTCAATTGAAACAGCGAGATATATTATCAGAACAGTTTGAATATTCTATATGTTGAATGCGAAAATACAAGCATTGTGTAAACAGAAAGTCTGTATTCTTCCACGTTATGGCGGTTTTATTACAAAGGGCAAGCCACTTAGAGTCTGAATATCCGTCTGCCTATTTACTCGGAAATGGAAAAAGTATTACAATTAAATTTAACGTAATTAAAAACATTCTAATTCACATATATTTCAATAATCTGAACAAGAAATAATATATTTCTAGGTATTTAAGGGGGAGAGTAAAGATTGGTATCCTAAAAAATAAATACCGGTATTCATGATTCCAATGTAATGGTTTAGGTGCTTATTTTAAAGACTAGGAGACACCATTGGAAGCTTCGCAACCCACACCGGTCATTTGGACTACACTGCGCTCGGAATATCTTGAGCTGTCGCAACCTTTTACCCTCAAAGCGGCAATGTTAACAAAAAATTATTTATTGGCGTTTGCAAGCATTTCTTTTTCCGAAAATTCCCCAAATATGGTAGTTATATCAGTTATATCCCAATCCAAGTGTTCCATAGCTTGGTAGAAAAAGGTTCAAAGAATTTATATATGCCAGTAAAAAAAGTATTGATGTAAAATTTTGTAATTTTTTTCAAAAGTACAAAAGTTTTATAATTTAGTTCTAAACAGAACTGTATACAAATATATGTCAATTTCAAATTTCTTATTTTGAAAACACCAGTTTTTATGTTCCCACTACAACACTGCTAACAAAACTAGGCCTAGTTTGAATAGTAATTTAGAATATATGCTTTGCCCAAAAATGAAATATTATTATAAAAAAGTGTAGAGAATAAATCAAAAAATTGAACTGTATACTAACAAATGATTCATAAAAGTATTTGAATTAGCTTTACTTGAATCACAAAATGAGATCAAATAAATGAAACCTCTAGCGCACGAATCTTATACAGTACGAGGTACAGTGTGAAAAGCCGTTGGAACTGTCACTTCCAGAGCGTAAGAAATACGAGTTTTGAACTTCCCACTTGTCTGTATTTCACAGGACTGTACCAGGGCTATAGAATACAAGGGCTGGTCCACTTTTTTTATGTTGACGCTCGCTGACTGTCCCAACCTTTTTCTCGCTCCCCCCCTTATGTGACGTCACTGAGGTGCCATGACGCGCCTCGCAAGCACGGTTCGCCTTAGCTCTCGACGAAATTACTGAAACTATTAATTTGGTAATATATTATGTTGTTGCGTTGCGGTCAAGTTACTAGCAGACCGTTTTAGCAAGGTATTTATTTATTTAATGTCTCGTTGCAAACGAGATTACTTTATGAAATGTTACCAAGATTATCAAGTAATATTGTCTGCAGCGTTACTTGAATATTCCAAGAAACACCTTTACTAACAAAATACATTAAAACATACTTTTTCATAATGATGCGATATAAATAAATAAATATATAATATATAAATAATAATAAGATTTAAACGTAGAGTACCGGTAATTTATGATAACTCAAAATTTTAAAACAACAAATTGGAAGTACTCAGCTTCAAATTAAAATAAACATTAAAAAAATATTATTTATTTCATGTAAAAGTTGCAAGTGAGATTACTTCATGTTAAAAAGTTACCAAGGTCCTCAACTAATTTCTTCTGCAGCTTTAAGTTAAAATGTTTAAAAAAATCTTTACTAGCAAAATGCACTTAAAATTGTCAGAATAATTAGAGATAAATAAATATTTTTTATAATAGTACTATTTTCCTTTTATAAAGCCCCACTAGTTGGAAGCCAATTTTATAGTTTTCTAAGTTCAATATTAATCTTATAAGAATTTCTCGATTTGTGACTTCGATTTATCAATAAATAGTGGTACAATGAAAATGATTTATTTAATTAATTATACAAATTGCGTACATATGGAAATTATCTCGGGCTTTAACAATGCTTATAAGTCTTTTGCCGGCTTGCTAGCGGTTAGAAATCACATAAGTTGTAACACAAAATTTTATACTAGCCTACATAACAATTTAACAAAAACTCTTAACTACTAATAACAATTTCTTTACTTAGCCTAATGAAAGGGTGATTGATTAGTATGAGATGATTTAATGGTGATTACAATTTTGAATTTAAATTAATACTTTCTGCTTAAAATAAGATTGTCCTTTGGTTGATTATTTTTGATTCAGGAAGTTAGTGATGCTATTTGGTTGGTACTTTTGAATAGGTATGAATTTGTAATGGAAGTCTGCAGATCTGATGTTTTGTGATTAGGTACTAATTTAGTTGACTCACCCAAAATGTCTTGGTGGATATTAAATTTTTTTATATTCTATTTTTTAAATTTTTTATAGGCCTATACTGTACTTGATACTATTTCTTCTGGTTTCAATTTAGCAGATGTATGTTGAAGGTTTTTAAAAATGTCTGCCATAAACCAAAAATATCAACTGCTCTCCAACAAAGCTAGTAATGAACTCTCACAATTGATTACCTTCTTCTTCCTCTCTTTTGCAACTATCTTCCTCTTCTTCCTCCTCAACATTATTATTTCTTCTTTCTCCCTTTTACATATTCTTTGTCCTTCACTTAAGCCTATATGGTTTTTTTTTTACATATCATGATGAAATCTTATTACTAATGTTTTGAAATGGTATATGAATATAATGGGCTATGTGTTTCCTTTTTTTTATGATTATGAGTATCAGGGACTGATGATTAATGATATGATCCCTGATATGATTTACCAACTGCTTTAAGAATAAATACGAATTTTGGTATCTTTACAATAATAATCAAATAATTAGAATCAAATATAAGCCTAGAGTAATAAAATGATTGATGACAAAAATAAAACTTAATTTTAAGTTAAACTTCTAGACTAAATTAAATTGTACAGTGTCAGTTTAAATTAAAATAGTTCAATTGTTTAAATTCAACTATTAAATTAACCGTTCCCTAAGGCCTAGGGAAGGAACATTTCTATAAAGTAGTTTTATTATTTTATTTTATGTCAGCAGTAATTATTATGTCAATGTGCATATCTGCATATAAGCTACTCATTATGTGTAAGTATTTATAAGTTTTATGTGTTTTATTTTATAAGTATTACACATGTTTTATTAAACTGCAGTATGACATTCAAGTTTTAGTGGTTCATTGTAATAAATACAATTATTTTCAATAATGTGACACATTTTGTTCAATTTCGTATTTAGTTTTCAGAAATGTTTCGGAAAATCAAATTAAAAGTATGCTAACTTTAGTACACTACAACGGTTTATTACCCACAAATTAGTGAGTTTTATTGTAACCCTGTCTTCTTCTTACATCTTTGTTTACTGTCTACTTATTGCTTTGTGTAGTCTCAATACTAAAACTAAATAAAGAAGAGGACATCATACAAATTTTACAGCTTTGATAAGAAATTGAAATTATTGTAGCAGACAGGGGTGCCATCAGCATGGTTTGATGGCGCAAGTTGCGCCATCAGAATTTTTGGGGGGGAATCAATTTTTGGGGTGTTTTTCACAGTTTGGGGTGGAATTTTCATATGTTCCTGATTAAAATCAATATAAAATATGAAGATTTGACGATTCCCCCCAAGAAATTAGGAGATAATCTGTTGTTTCTAAGTGTTAAAAATCTCCAATAATTATTCGTGTGAAAGTGCCGTATTTTAGACAGCCAGGCAATTCGACTACTACTGCTTGTAGTGCAGTGTAGAAACGAGCCTATAGAGGGCGCCGCGTATGGTGTAAACAAAGTATAAACATATTATAGACATTTACAGCATTGAGAGCCTACCAAAGTCATTCTGCAAACAACTGAACTCCCCCTCACAACATTCCCAAAACGATGGTGTAAGTAGATAAGGGATGCTACTCAGAAAAACGCGTTTTGGACAGGTTCAGCGCATTTCATTAGATGACGTCACGGCTCGAATTAAAAATGCAGCCTATCGTCCAAACTGCGTTTGTGCATAAATCGTTAACAAATGTCTTTACAAAGTGTATATATTTGGTTTCAGTATGAAACGTGCTTTCCAACAATATGAGTTTAACGATACAAATATGAAATTTACTATACCGAATTACCTTCATTTTATGCTCTTTAGATTGGTGATTTCGGAAATGACGTTAAATAAATAGGAAAAAAACTTTCCCACTACACATAAATATAGTGTAGAAAAAGTTATTATTAGAAATAATTTGCACATTATTAGAAATATTCGTCTAAATTGAAATAGGGTTAAAGGTTGACTATTTTCTAACTTCAATATCAAATTTACATCGTTATAAACTACGTTTAGTTAGCTTTAAAACGATAACAAATTCATCATTTTTAAATGAGCGGAAGTGAGTGAACAAGTTTGTCTTGTCGTCTAATCAAAGAAAAAAACTTCTGTTCAAATCATAAAAAAATCCATTGAAAGTAGTATTACTATTCACTTTTTTTAAACTAATTTTTAATACAAAACAGTTTGTTTCTTTTTGGATGGAAATCAGTTTCTTCATTTGTATGGTTGTCCATTTTACATATATTGCAGTTGTATTTTCGGAAGATTATCTGATTATGTATCTGTTCGGTGTATTATTATTTATTTATTTTACATATTGTGTAGTTTTGTCCTAAATTGTTTTGAACATTGTTGGTCTTATATTCATTTTTTTACCCTTGAGTAAAAAAGGTGTTTTTTACAAAATGTCTGTCTGTATGTATGCAAAGCTAGAGCGAAAACTACTCGATCGATTTCAAACAAATTTCCACCAGACATGTCAAGTAGGCCTGTATAGATGCACGAAAAACGAGTTTGAAAAATTTTGAAAAACAACCCCCTTTTTGGCCAAAAAACCATCAAAAAAATCAGTTAGGGTATTATTTTTTTATAAGAAAATGGCTCTAACGATTTTGATCAAATTTGGCTTATTTGCAGCACTTAATGTAAACTACTACATGCAGAAAACCGTATCTTTCTATAAATTCTTGTTTAGCTAATAATAAAAATAATAACTGATTTTTTGAGGTTTTTTGGCAAAAAAGGGTTGTTTTTTAAAAAATTTCAAAACATTTTTTCGTGCATCTATGCAGGCCTAATTGACGTGTTTGGTGCAAATTTGTTCGAAATCGATCGAATAGTTTTATCTATAGCTAATAATAATAATATTTATTAGTTAATCTCCTATATAGTTTAAAATCACCTCTCATACCCCTCCGACAAAAATTAAGTCACTGTGATTCTGTTTAATAATTTAAATATGTTTGTGAGAAAGTATGTGCCAGTTTCTGGTACCGTTTATTTGAAATGTGTTTGTTTTATAACCTTTCTGTTGTATATTGAACAATAATGTGTGTACAATTTCTGTAAGTTGCTCTGTCATGGTTTTAATGGTTTCAAATTGTCTAGTTCCTTTGCTATTGTGGTTTTCCGTGATTCTTAAGTATTTTTTGGTGATTTAGGTTTTTTTTTGAAAAAGTTGTTCAATTTTCCTTAGATTCTTTGGTCTAGTGTTTTATTCTCCATTGTTACTATATTTTCGTAAATTTCAGGTCTTAAACCCTGTACTACATGTGCTATTATTTGGTTGTCTTCGACGTTACGGTATGTAATTAATAGTTTGTGATTTGGCTTTCCATCCGTAAGCTCTTGAAGCCACTTCTTATCTGGATATAAAATTATGTGTATCTTCAGATGGTAAGCCGTGATATTGGGAGGGTTGAACTAAGGGTATTTTCTCTTTCCTCTCCATTTCAGTGTTTGTTTTCGTTTTTTGTTTTATTTGGGTGTTGTCTTGCTTCTTCGTAGATGTGTTCGTTTTTTCTTTGATTGGACCATTTGGAATTTTGAGAGACCACATTTGAACATTTTTGTGACATCTCATTGATTTCGTTCTATGATATCTTGTTCGATGAAATTTGACCTGGTACGTCCGTTTTGACTTCCATTTGCTATCGGGTTAATGTTGTGATTGAAGCGACTGGTGCGATCATAGCTCTGCGATTATCGCTGGAAGATAATCGCGGAGTGATGATCGCCGTCAGACTGTTGTTATTGAAGCGATTATTCTACCAGTTGACCGTTCATAACAAGACAACAAGACCATTTTGAACAATGCAAAACAGGCGCCCGCGATTATCGCACCACTCGCTCAATCACAACGTACCTTTACGTACAACGTACATCTAACGCGTCTGGCAGGTTAGTTTTATTCCATTAAGTTCTTTAAAAATCTATTTGATATTATTAATTATTATTATTATTAGTTATTTTTTGTTATTTATTTAAAAATCTTAATTTAGGGTATTCGTGTTTACCCCAATACTTACACCTTGTAACTACTTTTCAATCAATGTCTAATTTTATCAAAATAATATTAAAACAATTTTATTCTCACTTAATTTTGTGTTGCATGAAATATCATTTAATTGTATTATGTTTTTGTATTCTTCCAAATCGGTTATGTACCTACTACTGGTCTTCAAAATGTATTGTAGTTTTTTATTGTTATTTTCTTACAACATTTTATTAATTATTATCTATGAATGTAAATTTATTTTTGTATTTTTCAGCTATATATTACTTTTTTTATTAAATTCGAATAGGTAGTTTAATACTTTAACATGTTACATTACATACGATTACCACCAATAACAAGGATTTCTTTTTCACCAAGCATTAGAGATTAAAGAACTTATTTAATATTATGATGTCTTCTGCTACTTTCAAAAATGGTAATTTGTTGTTTTTGTTTATAAATCTTACTGAATTTGTGTATTTGTATTATTTTATAAATTACGTAGAACCTCCTTTTTTCCATAAACATATTTTTATGAAAAACTTTTATAAGTTATTGGATTTAACTGTAAACTTTAAGCTACCTAATGGGTTGTTTTCAGAGAATAAAATAACACTTTTAAGAAAGAAAAAAAAAACAACTATGCGTAGTTGGTTTTTTTTTTTTTTTTTTTGCTAAAAGGGCATAAAATGTCTACTTTATTTGGGAAAAGGAACCCACAGGCAGGTTTTGGGGGGATTTGCGCCATAGGCTTTGGGGGGGATGGGCACTCCTGGTAGCAGAGAATACTTATGAGAAGCGGTGGGAATGGAGCAGGCATTACCGCCGTGACGTCATCACAGTGGCAGTCACGGAAACGTTCTCCGTGGCGGACTGGTCTAGCCCTTGTATTCTATAGCCCTGGGACTGTACGACTAAAACCGTTAGAGTAAATATGGTTAGCTTTACACGAATTAGAAGATTGAACTTTTCTCTACAAAGACAGAAACCTTTATATTTTCGAAACTATAAGAGTGGCGTCTGATTGGAAGGCAGGTTTAGAAAATTAAAATCTTGACAAATCCAAAGGTATCTTTATATTATAGTCAAATTATTTCTGTCGAGCGATATTGAGCTTTAGAGAAGTGACAAAGTTTAGTAATTTCTTTGTGTTTTCATGAGCGACAATAGCTTTGCAGAAAACTACAATTTTAAAACGATTATTACATAATATGTAAATATACCTTTTAGAAAAGAGTTTTAAATTCAAAAATTAAAGTTTGAAACATTACCTTTCCGGTTTTTGTCTTTTTGAGATTGGAATATTTTTAGTGGGTGAAATATTTGATACAATCACGCGTTACAAATGTGTTGTCGCGGCACGAAGTATGGAGTCTGCCGCTTCGAGGGTTAAACTTGGAACAGCTTATAGGGCGGGCTGGGGAAGGGGCGCTCCAGCGCATGCGCGGCCTTTTACTAACCTGACATGAAGACATTTGTCACGTAGGTGTCGTTGAGTAAAGCAATACATTTCTCATCAAAAAAGTTAACTTATATAAAACAAAGTTCAAACAAGAAATAATCAAATCAAATGGAGGTTTACATTAAAAAAGACAATACTACTGTATACTAGCTATCATACTACAGTACTACCAAAGTGAGTTAGTGGAAGCACGATGTTTGTGGCAAGGCTAGTAGCACGCTGCGCGCTGTATATCTCTCCCCCTTCAGTGAGGTTGGCCACAGATCTACACTTGCTTCCACGTTCACCGTGCAGTACAGGTCTTACGGGAGAATAGACATGCTACTACCATTACAAAGAACATCACGTTTATTGTCATGCGGGTTGCGTCAACTGACCGAGCGTTGCATGGGAGTTAATGTTTTTTAGTTGGCTATTATCGCACAGACTGTAATAAGGATAACATGGCTTATAGGAGCTATGTACTGCACGGTGAACGAGGAATCGGGTGTAGATATTCCGCGCTCAGTGTACTTTGCTTCAGTCGTAGCACACAGTGTATCGTCAAAATATGACAAAAAACCATATTCACTAACAATACTCTTAAAAAGACTTAAACAAGTTTTATTAAATTTGACAAAAAAGCAAATTTGAATTTTTCAGATTTAAAAAAAATGGGTCTGCGTCGGACCAGACGGTGGAAGTTGTACTTCTTTGTCCATTCGTATACTTTCCTATATATTTTTTTTTTAATTTCCCAGCCGGGGATCGAACCAGGGATTCTAGCGTGGAAGTCGAGTGCGTTAACCACTAAACCAACGAGACTCTTGAGGTATCTCTTGTGAAGAAAAGGTATAAAAAGGCACTTTCCGGATTTTACTTCTAACGCGTGACACGGTTTCCCGACCGACACCCCATCCCGATTACAACGGGCGCAAAGAAGTATAACTTCAAAAGTTCCTAAAAAAACTTCCTCTAGTATTAGGTGTTGAATTTCATCCTGTAGAAACTTCTGTTTTGGCCGGTATCTTTAGTGACCACAACAACAAAAAAACTGAAAACCATTTTCACTCCAGGCTAATCCTGTGTGTAGGCTATTTTCTTACCAAGAAGAAAAACATTTTTTTACCTTGACTGTTATCGTTGATGTATAGGGGAAGCGTAGTGGCAGAGTAATTCCTGGTGTACATAGAATTCGTTTCGATGTTATTCATATAGCAGTGGAAAATACAGACTTTTGTTGAATTTAATAAATCAACTTGAAAACGCGTTGCAAGCATTGTTCTCACGCTAGTTCTAACGGTCATATTGTATTCTCTTGACCCACGAGACTTTTGACAGTTTATTCTAATTTTGTGGAACAAGTAATACAATGTGAAATAAGTTTACAAAATGAGAATTTAGAAGTATACAAATAAATTCTATGAGTTATTCTCTAAAATTTTTTATAATAATATTTTATTTTTGGGCATAGGTCATATTTCTAAATACAAATTCAAACTAGGCCTAGCTTTGTTAGCAGTCTTGTAGTAGGAACAAAAGACTGGTGTTTTCAAAATAAGAAATTTGAAATTGATAAATGTTTTTATACAGTTCTATTTAGAACTAAATTACAAAACTTTTGTACGTTTTGAAAAAAAATCAAAAGAAATGTTTATTTTTTATGTAGGCCTAAAGTTGAATTGTTTCCTTTCGTTGCTGTTTTTGTTTTTTGAGCTAATAAATTTGTAAATTTTACATCAATAAATTTTTTACTGTCATATATGAATTCCTTTAACTTTTTTCTACAAAACAAGCTAAGGAACACTTTCGTATTGGTTTATAATTACTATATTTGACAAATTTTTGAAAATATGCTTACACACGCACCGAAATAATTATCATGGCCAGATGTAGGGAGTTAATTTATAATTTAACATTTAAATTCAGCTACGTCAGAATTCATATATTCCTCTAATCTAATACTAATATGAAACATATCTTGCATCTTTTTTTGGAGCCGAAAAACTTCGAAAGTGAGTTCAAACAGATGTCATTTCATCAGAAGTGAACGAAACAAGCCAAAATAAGTCTTCAACAGGTCTTCAAAGTTGACAATTAAGGCTCGGCTTTCCACATTCAAAACTACGATATTGGGTACCAATTTCAATGTTAAATAACCAAAACATACCTTCACTACTAAGCATATTTTTGTGCTGTTTTTGTTAAAAAACGAAAGCTGTATTTTTTTTTCTTAAAGTAAAATAGATTGTGGGTGTTGATTGCTAAGGATTTTTGCAATATCTCTTTTTGCAACTGAGTAAAAAATTTATAAAGTTTACTATTTTTTACTATTTATATCATACGTTTATGAAAACAATAAAACGGTTTCTGAAAATGTATTCGGCAATCAACATTCGCATATGACAGTACTTCAAAATGAAACCAAATTTTTTAATTTATTCCAGGAATTAACGGAAAAAATGACTTATTCTGTAGCATTGCTCTTATGGGAATAAGATTCAATATGGCGGGCAGGCAAGCGCCCCCTTAATTTAAGTTTTCTCATTAAAAATATACTTATGTGTTTATGTTCTCAAGCCAACTTTTGAACAAACTGTAGTGGGAATTTGATTAAAGCCATGTTCCCACGGCTAGTAGCTTAGCTCAGCACAAAGCTGGCGATGCGTACCGCCAGGATAGTCTGCGCAATTTATAATAGACACTACTGTTTTGATAATAATTATTTCAATAATTGAAATAATGTTTAAAAGATGTGACGTATAATTTAGACTTTCCTGAATAATATGAGCTTATTTGTTTTTGTAGAAATCAAATTGTCATGATTAAAATATAAAAATGAATGTCTCTAAGGGCTGCACATTATTTTATTAAGTAGTTATGGCAACGAATACAAATATTAGTCTAATACAATGTGCCCTAAAAGTCTCTCTAACCTAATTTTCTTTTGTTGTTTTAATTAAATTAATAAAATGTTGGGTAATAAAATTATAAAGATTGATTATGTGGCACATTTTTGTAAATCTCGTTGCTACTTATGTTTTCAAAATAATGTTTAATCGGAATTCTGAAAAATGGTAATTTTTAATTTGTTACGAAAGTTTTTCAGCAAACGTCATATTTTTGTTAAGAAGTTTTGTATGCTCGACCCTAACATTGACTTTATGCCCCAGATTCTGTACATTTTTCATATGCGTGTTATATACCAAAATATTAAAACAGTGTGAAACGTTTACTTAGGTAGTTTAAAGATTCTGTCTTGACAAGATTTCCAGATTTTATTTGAAACTTCAAAATACTTGAACAGAGGCTTACAAACTTTGACAAAACAACCTTGTTAACAAAAATATGCTTTCATCTAAGCTCAAGAACCTACTTATGGCGTTTACTAACCTTAATATTGGGCCAATTAATAAGTTATGACATACAAGCTATTTATTATACAAGGAATGAAAAAAAAACGAAAAAAATAAATTAAAATCGATTCAATGTAACTCTATAAATACAATGTTTAGATAAAAAGCCATAAATTTCTATACTTCAAAACATAAAACAACAAATATTTATTATTAGTTTAGAAAAGCTGATTTTTAAACACCTAAAATAAACTATTATGGTGTTTGTATTTTTAAGAAATAAAAGATCGATAATTTAAGGTTAGGCCTATATCAGAGTGAAACATTTCAAAAATATTGTGAAATTAATGTTTAACATTTAATGCAAATGTATATTAAACAATAATCAACCGAGATATAAAAAAGAGGCTACATATATTTACAATATTTAACTTACAATCGTGTGGAAGTAGTGAGCGAATGGTTTGCGTGTGAAGCAAGCATAAGTCTCTGCTAGTTAAAAGATAAATTATTTGTAACTTTTACATAACTGTATTTGTAGGCTTATTCATTTGTTTCATTACTGTTAGCACATTGCTGATGTAATCTAAACAAATATGGCCAATAATATTTTGTATAAAAATACAAAATGACGTCTTGAAATTTAATTAATCACATAATTAACTAAAACCAACTATTAAAGTTAGTATAAAATAATTATTCCGTAAGCCATTGAATAACGGGACATTATAAATTCTCTTGCCAAATTTCACTATAGTTCTCTGATAAATTTTTTCGGGTTGTAGGAGAGTAAAGATATCCCCTCCACCACTCACTTCTGCAGACTTTGAACGTCCCTTCCCCGCCTTCACTCTGCAAACCCCTGCCGTCCACTGCACTCGTGGAGAGGTAGGCGAGGTGAGGTACGGGACGAAAACAGTTACCCCTCCACCCGCCTAAGTCAGACAGACTATAGTGTATTTTTCGTTTCGTGTCAAAGGTTGGCCATCGATGTATACATCGATGAGGTTGGCATCCTGTATCCCGAATAATATTGCCTGCTTCGCCAGACTTCGCCTATAAAATACTATCATTTGGCGACAATCGGTCAGTGTTCACTGTTCAGTGTAGTGTGAGGTTTTGCCGTAGTAAGATGTCTTCTGTAAGCCAGCTGTTAGTTTGCGAACTAAATGGTACATATACAGTTTACAATCCGGCCTTTTTTCACAATATTCCGGAATATAATACCGAGATAATCGTAAGAAATATACCGCGTTCCTATAAAATCGAGGATATAGTCTATCGCTTCTTTTGTTTTCAATTCACGTATACTATGAGCATCACGGTGGATTCTGAAGGGATCAATCAGGGATACTGTTTTATAATGTTTATGAAAAAAAGTTATGCCAAAATAGCGGTTGAGATTTTGAACGGATGTGAAATTGCCAACGGGTTTGATTTGGAAGCTCGACTGAACCAGATTTGTTTGTTCGTTAGCAAAATTCCGAAGTTACTCAAGAAACATGAAGTTAAGAGTGCGTTTGCCCAGCTCGATGGGTTTAAGAAAGTGACTTTACATAAGGATAAAAGATACCGTTCTCAAAACAGAGGTTATGCGTTTGTTGTGTTTGACGGTTTGCTAAAAGCATTAGATGCGCAAAAGTTTATACCTGAAATCATGTTCAAAGAATGGGGCATCCAAAAACCACTTGTAACTTGGACCAGACCTGAAGAAATAACAGCCGATGTAAGTATACTTTTATTATTTGCTTTAAAATAATAACGGTTTTAAAATTTATTTTGTGTCATCAGTGACAAATCTAAAAATTTGTTTTGCTTGTTTATTGTCATTCTATAATATTAAATAGGCCTATGCAATAATTGTTTGGGTAAATTTTCTCCGGAACGGTCCTAAGATTTTCTTGAAACTTTGGCATTAAAGGTTTTTCCAGTACTATGACAAATTCATTGGTCAATGTTACACTTTCAGAAAAATTTAGTTCCTCCTTTTCCAACTGATGATGGGGTGTTTCTATACGAAAAGAGAAAATTATTTTTCATACTTTACCGAGATTTTGCCTGTTTTCTAATATTTAACGAGCAATCTCCAAAACATCTCTTAATGATTTTCTTGAAACTTTGGCCTCAGGGGATTTCCGAAAAAACAGTAGCCTACATAGGTTAACGTCTTATTTTTTTAAATACTAATTTCCTCGCTTTTTCGACCAATAATAGTCTTCTATCATTTTTTAAAGCCTCAACAAATTTTCTAGAGACTTCGTCTTTGGCAGTTTCTCTTTAAGAAAATATACATTAAATTTTCCTACTTTCCCAAAATGCTATTAAGGCTTTCAATTTTTTTTAAGTGGCCTTATCACATTTAATTTTTGAAAGTCAATATGATTTTAATTTAAAAAATAATAAAAGTTAACATAATTATAAAAATTGAATAATCTACAAATATTTAATCTACTAGAGCCTACACCATACTTTGAACGTTCCAGTAAATTTGTACAATTTCAACATATTTTAATTAAAAATGTATAAAGTAAAATACTATTTATTTATGTTTAAAAAATATATTGTTTGTTGACCAACATGATTAGTTAAAATATATTTATTAGTTATAAATATATATATATAATATATATTTTTAGTTTTAATCTATATATATATAACCCAAATACCACTCACTGACTCATCACGAAATCTCAAAAACCACCGAACGGATTGGAATGAAATTTGGTATGTAGCTTCCTCTAGGGCCGTAGGTGATCGATAAGAAAGGTTTGCAAAAAATTCTAAATTTTAAGGGAGGTTTGGGGAGGTAAAAGTTACTAAAAAAAAAACACCGAACGGATTGGGATGACATTTTGGTAGGTAGCTTCCTCTAGAGCCCTAGGTGCTCGCTAAGAAAGGTTTTAAAAAAATTCGAAATTTTAGGGGGTTCGGGGGGTCAAAGTTACTAAAAATCCCCATAAGAAATACTTAGTGTAATATATTTACTGATATTATTATTTTTTTTTAAATACAGTATACATTTAACTTTGATTTGTCTATCCGTGCAAAGCCGGATCGGGCCAGGTTGTATTTTATAAAATACACTTAAAATTTCTAAAGTGTATTTTTTATTATTGTTATATAAAAATATAGAAATGGTACCACCATTTACTAGAAAAAAGGTAGGCCTACCCATATATTGTGTGTAAAAAGGTAAAAAAATCAATCCTACTTCTAGCTTTCTTATTTTGAGTGCAATATGAATGAGGTAAATTAGTGTGTTTTTAAGAAGTATTTCGTCATAGTTCGTTGGTTCATTCCCCATATCAAAGTACAGTATTGACAAATTTCGTATAAAATATAACTTTACAGGCAAAACGCAACCATAATGTTGTTTTAAAAAAATAATTTTTAATTTTCCAAGTACAGTAGGTACAAAAATAAGTTCATAATTTTTACTTGTGTAACATTTTTTTGGCTACGTTCAAGATCTTCTCATATAATTTCAAAATGTTTAATGCAAAATTTCTTGATAAAAAATTTACGCAAAAAAATACGCAAGAGTTTTTTTAATAAAAAGAACATTTTAACAAATTTCTGTAAAAAAAAACCAAATTATAGAAAAAAAAACAGAGGCAATTTTGAAATTGTTGAGGGACACGTTTATAATACAAATTTGAATAAAGGACAACTAAATTCACGAAAAACTTACCGTTTTTATTTAAGTCAGTCGTCATTTTGAAATGCTTGCGGGAAATGTTTTGATGACACAAATTTGAATAAAAAAAAAAAACAACCAAACAGTCATTTTGAAATGATGGCACAAAGTTAAAAAAATACTATTTTATTTAATCAGATTTAAAAAAAAAAATTGGGTGTGCATATGACCAAAACTTCTATGCGAATTTTACAGCGTGTAAAATGAATATTGATTAACTACTGTATTTTATTAACATTTTATTTCCTGGTTAATAAATAAATAAAATAATTACAATTATTTTCAAATTTTTAGTTAGGTTTGCTTTTAAATCTTTTTTTTTAGTTTTTAAACTATTATTCATTTTCTTATTTTTTAGTCTGGGGACCATGATCAGTGCTCACTTACTACACCCAACAAAATTAATGAGCTCCCGAAGTTTTTGTATATCGTCGTGAATCACCCTGTATATCAAGTTTTTAATGACAACCGAAAACGTGTTCCGCGGACCATGATCAGTGCTCACTTACTACACCCAACAAAATTAATATTGCATTGTCATCGGTCCTTGATAAGTGTGCAAAGTTTCAAATCAGTCTGACGTTTTGAAGGGTGGGGGTGAAAATCACTTCGTGTTCTTTGGACGATGATCAGTGCTCACTTACTACACCTAAAAAAATATTATTGCATTGTCATCGGTCCTTGTTCTTCATATATACAAAAGTATATATATTTATATTTAGCTTAGTATACCTACCACGTCCGTTCAGAAGAGCGCGTTATCACTTCCCCTAGAATTACTGGAGTATATAGGGTTTTCATGAAAGCATATAGTACATTATCAATTACACCGTGTATGATCCGCTAATTAGTTATTACATATTTTTTTAAATACGAGAAATTTTATTTTTTCTAAAACTCTCCTAATAGCACGTCCGTTCAATTTGCAGCTTTCTCCGTATCCCTTGCATATACGTTTGAACTTAAGGCTATTCTCACGTCCATCTTGTATATTCTTTATGGAAATATGGACTTAACGACATCCAACAATGTTGCCAGTTTTACTTCTACTTTTAAACCAAACCGATCAGCGTTCTGTGTTGTGTCTATCGCTTCACATCCGCTGTACATAATTTAGACGCTAGCGCTAGCCTTTTCCTGTTTTAGAGTTATACTGTTCACAGCTTATAGTGAGTAAGCCTTGGCCTAGAGTGACAAGGATAGTTCCATCTCTTTCTATCACAAGCACATTCTCTGTTTCTGCTTCCTTATCTTTTGCTATCGCGTCATGTCAGTCTTTTTACCGTTGGTATATTTACAAATAACAAACAATCTCCTTGATGGTGTCTTCTTGTTTAACTATAGGCCTAGATTGTTATTAAATAATATGAAGTACTCATAGACCTACTCCCTTCATTCGCTCATCAACTTTTCAACGAGCAATAAACATTGTATTGTTTTTGAATAAGTACTATTTTATATTACGCTATCCGACAGATATCATTAAATCTGTCGGTTAAGTCAATATATAGGGTGTCCCATAAATAAACAGCCAAATTTCGGGAATTGTTTCTATGGGTCAAAATAAGGAGAAAAAGAATATTGTTTTTTTCCAAAAACGTTTTGTTTTCCAGATATCGGCCATTTTATTTCTTTTGCAAAATAGTTCATATCTAGAGAACGGTTTAACCTATTTAGTTCAAACTTGGTATGAAGTTTAAACTAGTAATGATCTATTTTAATAAAAATAAATGATTATATCCAACCATGCGCTTTAAAATGGCGGCTTTTTGAAAATTTCAATCATAAATTACCCATAAACCGTACATTAGAATAAGAAATTTTAAGTCACCTTTTCTGTAGCCCTTTCAATTGCCTATCGGATGTTGTAACTGTCAAAACAACCGGATGAAGGATCATAGTTACGTTATACGTCTAATAATTGGTTTATGCAACTCGGCATCCTATATCAACACACTAAACACAACAATATGCTAGGTACGTATGCTGTTATTATCCATAACTTAACTATTATCCTTCATCCGATTGTTTGACAGTTGCACCATCCAATAGAAAATTAAACGGGCTATAAAAAGGGTGCCTTGACATTATTTGAAAAACATTTACAGTTTTTAAGTAATTCAGGTTTGAAAATTTGAAACAGCCGCCATTTTGAAATAAATTATTGGAAATATATAATAGCTATGTTAAACGTCATGCCAAGTTTAACTCAATAAGTTTAACCGTTCTCTAGATATGACTTATTTTGTAAAAGAAACAAAATGGCCGATATCTAGAAAACGAAGCGTTTTTGGGAAAAAATATTCTTTATTTTCTCTTTATTTTGACCCATAGAACCATTTCCCGAAGGTTGGCTGTTTACTTATGTTACACCTTGTATATACAATTTTAAATATCATTTATATTCCTATATATTAAATATTCTCCCAGTTAAAAGATTATTGTAAAAGTAAACATTGTCAAACCATTTTTATCTGAATAAAATTAAATATAGTAGTACCAAACAATAAATTAAATTAATACTAATTAAATTACAATAATAATTGAGTAAGACTTATAGTCCTGGGGCCCAGGCCTTTAAAATTTTATGATTACCTAACTCTTGAGACTTCGTATATCTCTTATTTAAGTCGAGTCGGACAACATTTTTATTTGCAACAATTCTCGGTAGCGGGGCGTTTTCCTTTGAGAACCCGGCAAAGTCATTGATTTGATGCGGTAAAAAAATGTATAACCTAAACAATAATCTTTCTTTTAATCGAAAGTTTGTTTTATGTAGACAAATTTTGTCGGACAAATATGATTGGTCATTTCTGCGCGACCAACACCCCGAACACGGCAAAGTTATGGCGTAAAAAAAATTAGTACCTAACTGCTGATTTTTTCAGAATTGTTTATAAAATATATATATAACTAAGTGGTGACCTTGTCCGACAAAATTGTCGGGGCATACTTGTTGTCGGACGTCTTAAAGTTAAGGGTTTTATGCAACCCTTATATTTATGACCTAACTTACAATTTTTATTTTATATTTTTTGTAATAATATTTCTAACACATTAAACAATCTGTCCGACAATAATATTGGGGATTTTCGAAAAAAAAACGAAAAACATTATAATATTAGAATATATTAAAAGTAGCATACATTAAGTAGTTCTACATATCAAAAATGCAATATTATATGGATATTTGAAAACAAATTATTACGTAGAAACTGACAAAATGTATCTATATAATATAATGAATACATATTTAGTAGTATTATACAGTATTTACAAATCAATTTATTAGCGTTACATTAATGTAAGCTTGTAATTATCAAGTACAATATTAAACAAATAAAAGAGCACTGTGGCGACAAAATCACACTGATTTAAATAAAAACCCCGAACCACAAAACAAGGAACAAAAACAATAACTAAACAACTAAATTGTAAGTTATGTTTAATACGTTACCCTGATGTACATTTCGATGACATGGTCATCATCCTCAGAGGGTTTTAACACTACAATTTAGTTGTTTAGTTATTGTTTTTGTTCCTTGTTTTGTGGTTCGGGGTTTTTATTTAAATAAGTACAATATTGTTATAAACACATTGTAAACATTTATACAAAGGGTGGTATAGCTGACTACTTCGTTATTAAATAAATAATATGAACTCAATATCCTCAATATTAAGCACAATTTAATGT
>JAGFPH010003416.1:74131-96129 GCA_018207615.1 Philaenus spumarius | reverse complement strand
CACATAAATAAATAGGTTTGTTCAGATTTGCTACACTTAAGAGGTACTTCATTCTAGTGTACTTCCTTCAAGACTAGAGGAGTCTTGTAAGGCGCTTCAGTAAAGGCATTCAGCTTTCGTTAACTTACTGTTGTAACTCGATGGAAAGGCTTCAGTAAAATAAAATTTATATATTCTTAACTGCATAAAGTACGGATTCTAACAGTAGAAAAAACTTTTATTTTAACAGTGTATTTCGAATTTTAATAATTGAAAATATTTTAGAATTATCACAGACTGACATGGAAAAGTTACTAAGCGAGGAAATTTTTTATTTTTGGGTTTAAACAAATTTCCAGCGGGAAAGTTGTAGCCAATGAATTAATCTAAACTATTCAATTCACCGATTTGTGATAAAATGATTACATCATTATGAAATCGCTTTTTAAATGAGCGCGAGGAGGTGCCGCGCCGTGACTCCCGGTGTACTGTTGTTTGATACGGGAATAACGTTTATGTACATATTAGTGTTATTTTAAGGTAATATAGTAAATCACTTGTCCCCAGGTAATTATGCCAGCTATAAAAAAAGCAATCATTTTATTTTAACATAAACTAGTTATAATTTGAACTATATAAACTAGCCGCCGACATTCTGAATGGTCACTTCCCAGATAAAGTGATAGCCACAAACTGAAATGTAGCTTGACCAGTAAGGTCCCCGGACCTAACCCTATTAGATTTCTTTCTCTGGGGACACTTGAAGGACGAACTGTACACCGATAGGTAAGTATGCTTGGGTGGAAGAAATGTTCAACAAAGTGATGACATTTTGTATAACATTCACCATTACACGTTAGCACGAGCGTAAATGACTTGCACAGGAGGGCGCTCCCATGAATTTATGAAGATGGAGGACACTTTGAAAACCTGCTTTAAGTCATAATTAATTAAGTCATCTTTACTGCCTTTTTGTGTCCCAAAACATTTTGTTGCCACCATACAAAGAAGTTTCTTACAATACTATGTAGGCTACGCTTTACGATTTAGGAGCAGAAATCTGTAAAAATAGTACAGTTTTCATGTGAGGTAATTATCAACTTTTAACAGTAATATAAGTACGTTTTTTTGTATAAAATAAAGTATTATTTGTGAAATTGCAACAGCTTTTAACATTCCACTGTAAACAAAAATTGCACTTCGAGTTAAATTTGATTGTTTGCAAATGGTAATACTGTACATGCCTCTTTAATAATAATTGTTCAAATAAGAGTTACTGAAAGTTTTAGCTCTCCTAATGGCTAAAAGGTTAAGTCGATAAAAAAAAAAACACCAAGAATAAAAAAGTCTTAAAATTGCATGTAAAACCTAAATCCGTCATAAAATAGGGCTTCCATGAGAAATTTCAAATTTGACCACCTTATTGGAAAAAAGCTTACATTTACAAATATTTTAATTATGCCCTACATATTTTTTAATTTCTCAAAAAACAAGGAGGTTTCCTCATTTAATTAAAGTTTGCTGTAAAATTAATAGTTTCCGAGATCCCAATGGTGACCTTCTTGCACTGATCACCCTGTACATGCTTTTTGTGAAAAATTCAACTAGGTACGATAAAAAATGTAATCATTAGCCATGTATGAATAAACGTTAATTAGACATTAGCGGCCAGCGCGTTGTCGGTTAAATGTATTTTCCTTGTAAATTAGTTATTAAATTTATATTATGAAGTTTAACACAAGTATAAATGAAGTAATCTATATATACGCATTCTGTGAAAATTTCAGCTAGATACGATAAAATTTAATTACTGTATTTTATTTATAAAACTCTCTTAGTTAACGTATGAATAAACCTTGATTTACTCTGTAGATCTTGCGGCTAGCGATTTGTTTCTGTTAAATGATTTTTTCTTGTAAATTAATTAATAGATTTAAATGAAATTTAACACAGGTAAAAATAAAGTATATATTTATATACATAGGCGTCGCGCCGGGGGGCACGTGCCCCCCAACATTGTATATAAATTTAACAGTAGTTTGTTTGTGGATAGTACACAAATAATAATTTATCTCTACTATTTTGTAAAATTTTCCTCTTTTGATAAGTCATTTATGTCAAGAATGTTTTAACTAAGTTGTTTATTTTACCTTATTAAGTTTAACGTTGAAATTATTTTCCAATTTAATCGCTATTACATTAAGTCCAGTCATCAGCAGTAAAAAACCGTGAAACCGTGCAATTTCGGGAATCAACATCGATTTTCGTAAACATATGGATTTAAGCTCTACTTACCCTCTACTTCAAAATCTACCCTGTGCCTAACCGGGCTTTTCATTTTTTAGGGGTAAAAACTACCCCTTATTACAAAAAAATATAAAATTGTAGATTCTAGCATGCAATTGGTTAAAATAAAGTTTAAATGAATTATTTGTAGATCTCTTGACATTCTCGAACAAGTTTATGATTAATCGGAAAGATTCAACCCCTGTAAATTATCCCCTGAGGGTAGTAATTTTCAAAACTAGTTTTAAAGATATTTATTATAACTTGAAATTGTTATAAAAGTGCGATATATTAAATTTAAATTATTGTATTTTATTTGAATGAAATTATTATTTGTGTGACGCTTCAACCCTTATAATTCATCCCCTGAGAAAATTTATTACTAAAAAATAATTTCAAAGATTTTGTTTGAATTAAAAATTATTTAAAAGTGCATTTATATTGCATTAAGAATATTTCACTGGTGATATAAAATTTGTTGTTTTTAATAAACACTTCAATCCTTATAAAATTCTCCCCTTAAGACAAAAAATATAAAAATTGCTATAATTTTTTTTAATGAAACTTCAAGTCTTAAAATTACCCTAACTTACTAATTGAAAATCACAGTAATAATGAGAGACTTGTATATTGAATTGTATGCTCCATTTTTCTGTCTTTGTCAATATGCTCCAAAATCCGTGATTAAAAAAAAAAATACAGTTGGTTTTTCAACGATAATTCCCTTATTCTTTAAGCTATAAACTTACAAAAAAGAAGTATTTTGTAGAGAATTTCAAATGCTTTAGCGTCATATCAGTTAAAACATTTTTCAATTCTTGTTTTTGAAAAGGGTCGAGTTCAATGGGCTTGGATAAGCTACAAATAGTACGTGAATGCAAACTTTGAACCGCCATATCTCATTCACTTTTTATGATACAAAGATTTTAAAAAATCAAAATGTTCAGTAGGAAAAACCCTACAATTAACATTTGAAATTTTTTTCATATCATGAATAGTTTTTGGTTTATTTAAGCAAAATATACTTTTTCAAAATTACAAAAATGCAATTTTCAATTCAATCAATTATTTTTTTCTAAAATAAGCATTATAAACCGGTCAAATCACGTGGATCATATCAATAAAACCTAAATGAAGTTAATTGCAAGTGGGTTTCGATTAATTTCAATTAGGGTGATAATGGCGAGGGTGTAATTGTTATTTTTTTCAAAAACAATAACAAGTTACTTTATTTTTGTTATAAGTCAGTCAATTCTTATGCAAAAGACTTTTATCAGTGTTCATTTAAAAGGTTTTTTTAATGTACTTGTAAAAAAGGTCTCTTGAGTTTCCCCAAAAATTCACCATTTTCAAGCTATTTAAGGTTGAAGGTTTTCAATTTCGGGTTTCTAGAAAAATAACCGTCCTTCAACGAGCAATAACTCTGTTCGAATTGGGTTAAGTCATTAAAAAAACTACATAATCGCTTTGTTTTTTTATTAGCTACATTTTTGTTCTGAATGATTTTTTTGATAAAAATGATAACTTTTTAAGTTATTCGTGAAAAACGGTTAAAAAAATGTGTTTCCAATGGAAATGCACAGTTTCAATCCTTATTAACTCGGAAAGTATCAACTTTACAAAACAACTTAGTAGAACAAAAGTTGCTTAGAATTGGTCAATCTATCGACCTCTTAGTTAATTTTAATTCAAAAATGTTTCACCCCTAGAAGGGGTTCCTTTCACCCCTAGGGTAAATTTTGAAGAAGGTTATAAATACTACCTAAGTCCCAATTTTCAAGAAAATCGATGTGATTCTCAAAATTGAACGCGAAAACGGCTGATGAATGTAATGGACTCACTTAATTCCATTTCATTACATTGACTTAAGTGATCGAACTGCGAAAATGATTTGTGTGCCACTTAAGAATATACTACACAAATTTAGATTTATAGTTTGTAAAACTTTATAGATAATACAGTAAACCTTTTGTTTGCTTTTACCTAATCTAAAATAACGGATAGTTGTGAAGAATTGTAAGAAACCTGATTCTAAATTAGCTCAATTGGTTGCCAATAAACGTGTTTTGGTTCATTGTAGGCCTAACCTAAAATAATGATCAGTTTTTGATCCAAATCAGTTGTTTTATATATAAGATGTAACAACCAATGTTTAAATTTAATTATAATTCTGTAAGCATTTTTCTTTGATTTTTGTTTGTGTTTGTTTTTAGTTTGTCAATGTAACCTAAAAAAGTTAATACTCTTCAAATTTGTTAAGTATTGTTGCTATGGTAATGGATGTAAACAAACATGACGTGTTACTAAGCTTTTTATACGAACAGCTGTTTTTGTGTACTATGGTCTTGAGTCCATACAAAAGAGGCTGTTTATTTTTTTCCAAATTTGAAACTTTTTCGGGAAACTTTTTAAATTTTTCTTTATATAAAAACCTAGTTCGGACTATTACGAACATTTTAAAACAAAAAATAGCCAAATTGGTACAGCCGTTCTCAATTGATGCGCTTACAAAGGAACAGCAATTCATTTTTATTATATAGATATGAAAAAACCCATACGAACGAGTTTTATTTTCTTATACAAATTATACATACACATAATTAATTTTAAGCGATAATTTCATAAATTCAACTAGTAATTTTTGCGTAGTAAAATAATTTTATTTCATTTAAACGATTTATTAAAATTTGCTCATTTTAAATACTTTGAATCAAGAAAACGGCAAAGAAGTGAGCCCTGGACAATCTCAAACCTAATTTTAAATGCATTGTTCGTAAAGGAAAACATAATGTAACACAGATTTTTCTTCATCTATTAATGGTTCAAAACTAAAATTGTAATGCTAAACGCTGTTTTACACCATCAAAAACCAAATTGTTCTAGTCAGGTGGTGTTCCCAATTTTGTCTCCCCCAAACAAACTTTTATTTGGTCTTCCCCAAACCCGTTCACTGGCTGTGCCCCCCCCCCCCCCCAAACATTAGTCCACGCGACGCCTATGTTTATATATATTCTGTAAAAAATTGAACTAGATACGTTCATTTTTAATTATTTTGTTTTATTTGTAAAACTGTGTTGGTTATGCATCAATAAGCCGTGATTTGCATCTAGCGGCGAGCGATTTGTCGGTTAAATTAATTTATTTTCTTGTAAATTATTTAACAGATTTAAACGAAATATAAAACACGTGTAAATAAAGTATATATATGCATTCTGTGAAAAAGTGAGACCCATTACACATTTTCTCTGGATATTACATGTGGTTGTCCGATACTGGAATATGAATGAATTAGTTATTGCATACTGGGATTTGATAGGTTTGTTTTGTATACAACGGTTAGTTTGTATATTTAAATGTTAAGGTATTGAGTTAATTTTTGTATAGTATGTTTATACAACTATTGTTTATATGTATATCAAATTCCATTCAAAATTTGGTAAATAGTTTTAGAGAAAATGGGATTTTACTGAACACGCGTTTTCAATTCAGAAAGTATACATTTCTTTGATAAAAATATAGTTTATTTTAAAGTATTCAACTGATTTTAATAAAATGTATACCACATATACACAACATGTCTATAAGTATAATATAAAAAAAATAGGTTCCTATACTAATGTGTAGACCATTTAACGATTAGGCCTATAAAAATTAACGCATTAAGTTTACGCTAAATTAGAACAAGAGTAATGCTATCTATGTCTTAAATAAATTCTTTTAAATATTTTACTGATTTTAATAAAATGTATACTACATAAATAAACAACATGTCTGTAAGTATAGTATAAAAAAATGAAATTCCTATACAAATTTTTAGACCATTTAACGATTAGGTCTATTATAAAAAGTTACGCATAAAGTTTACGGTAAATTGGAGAAAGAGTTATTGCTCTGTCTTCGGTAAAAATATTTTAATGTGTTTAATATAACGTATACTACATATAAACAACATATCTATAAGTATAATATTAAAAAATGAGGTTCCTATAAAAATGTTCATATCATTTAATGATTAGGGCTATAAAAAGTTGCGCATCAAGTTTATGGTAAATTAGAACGATAATCGTTATATCATGTTAAATGCAATCTTTTGTATCATGCGAACCGTTAGTCGGATCTTAAATATAAATATGTTTTAAAATTAAGGACGAAACCCTCTGTAAACTATCAGATTCGTATTAATTCGTATGAAAATTTACTTGGTCAATGCACGTTAAATCGTAAATATCAATCTGGAAATAGTTCAAGATAAAAATCCTTTTTTTAAATCATTCTCGTTAAAATTTTACACAGTCGTCGTATATTACTATATAAACAACTATACATAATTACTTAAGTTAATTAACACATAAATATGTTTTACGACAACCAACCAAATGGATTTTTTTCTATTTTCAAACAGTAACTACAAATTCAAAAATGATTATGCAAATATGAAATTATAGTTTATTGTTGATAATTTTATTACGAATCCAAATCTATTTTTATATTTAAAACCCGTTTAATGGTTCGTAAAATATAAGTATTCTACTGAAACCTTGTAAACATTTTGATTCAGAACTGCTAGACAAGATCTTTGTATGTGTTAATAGCTCGGGTATGTATAATCCGAACGTTTTGAAATTTTAATGCGTTGTTTATATAGAAATATACAACGATTGTGTAAAATTTAAATAAGATTGAATTCATAATAAACTGTTTTTTAAACCGTCCACTGAAAAACTATTTTCAGGTTAATATTATTATATATAACGTGTACTGATCAATTAAATTTGCATAAGAATTAAAAAATCTAATACTCTGTACGGAATTTCGTACTGATTTTAAATACGTTTTAATATTTATTTTAATCCGACAACCCGTTCTTAAGGGTCGGCTCTAGCTGTCGGCCATGTTTACTGACACTCCATAAGACCAATGTTAATTTAAAATCCAAATTTTTCCTTTATTTTTGATCGGAAAATTATAAACGATATGTCATTTTAAAGCTATGGTCAATAAGCATGCAAATGGCTTTTTAAAAATAAAGACAAATATTTTGTTTAATATTTATTAACAATTTAAAACATTGATTTTTAATATTTTTTTTATGTTGTCACTATTAACTATAGCGAAAAACTGCCAAGCCATTCGCATGAAGAATTTCGTCCCCAAGATTTTGGTCTTTTTTTAAAACGCTATTTGAACAATTGCGGGTTTTAAATGGATTTAGGCTGAGCAATGTTCGTGTAACCTACTGCCGCTATAGGGTGAATTTAAATATTTTTTACGTTGTAACTATTAATTATAGCGAAAAATTACCAAGCCATTCGGATGAAGAATTTTGTCCCCAAGAGTTTGGTATTTTTAAAAAAACGCTATTTGAATAATTGCGAGTTTTAAATGGATTTAGGCTGAGCAATGTCCGCGTAACCTACCGTCGCTATAGAGAGTCGCAGGTTGCTTTCTGTTTCACTAGAGCCGACCCTTAAGTTACAAGCTTTTTTATATAACATAATGTAACGTTTTTTGAGCTTTTTTACAGTTTTTTTTTCTTTCAAAAACCATCTATTTATTATCTAATCGATCAAGTTTATATTATATACATTCATCTTAAGAGGTATAAAGAACATATTCAAATTCAGAACGATAATAACATTAATAACACTCGAGTTATTAGCAATAAACGATGTTTTACGGCACTTCAGTCAAACCGAAATTTGTTTTATTTTCAAACGGTAACTACAAATCCAAAAATAATTATAGATACATGAAATTATGGTATATTGTTTACAATTGCATTGTGAATCCAAACCCGTTTTAATATAAAAATCCGTTAAACTGTTCGTAAGATGTAAATGATCTGCTGGAACCTTGTACTTTTTTTTAGCAAATTCGTCATATTATTCGTCGTAAATGGACTCGTTTTTGAGGCGATGTTTAAATTTTCAATCGTGGATATTGAACAGATCTTCTTGCTTCCCGTTGCTTAGAAGTACCGTTTTTTCTGTATTTATCACTAGCCGGCTCGGCTACCCTCTCTGTCCAAGTCCTATAACATATTCTCCAGTTCTGTAGGCGATTTTGCATAAAGAATGACATCATTAGCAAATCTTATATTAGATGTAGTTATTCCTTCATTTCCATTCCAAAATTATGCCAATCTAACTTACTGAAAACTTTTTCTAGTATCGCATTAAAAGATCAGGTGAAAGTGGATCACCCTGCCTAACGACTTTCATCACAGGCAAATTTTTTCCTGGCTTCTCCAAGACAACACGAGCCATGCTATTAATTAATAAAGAATGCTTTAATACTTGAATTGTAATTTCACTTACTCCTTGTTCATGTAAGATTTCAAAAGTTTTTTCTGCAAACGGAATCAAACTCCTTACCAAAATTAAACAGAGTTATACAGTGAGTCTTTTTTAAATAGGTCACCATTGGTATCTTGTAAATTATAAATCTGACATCAAACTTAAAAACGGGAAAGTTTTCTTGTTTTTTGAGAAAATAAAAAATATGTAGTTAAAATATATTTTGTGAATGACTATTATTTTTCCAATATGGCGCTCAACTTTCAAATTTCTTAAGGAAAACCATGTATTTTATAATGAATTTGGATTCTACAAGTTATTTTAAGACTTTTTTGTTCTTCGTGTTTTTTTATGCGTCTAACCGTTCAAAAGTTAAAGGTATCAAGTTTTAAAAACAGCCTAAGCGGAAGATATTTTTGTACGGAATATTTTGAAACAATTAAAACGCTCGTAACACTAATAAAAAATTGTTTAGTAGACTTTAGACAAATAGGCTAACTTTTAAAAATCTACAAATACAGGTTTGTTAGTTTTTGAAACTCATAATACAGATGAACTAACAAAACTACAAATTTGTCACACAAAAAGTTAAGTTGGTAACAGATGTTCAATACCAGCTGATCCAGAATCCAAAATTATCATAAAGTATAGGTTGTTCCATAAAAAATTCGAAAGTTGGCCCCCATTTTCCAATATAAAAATATTGAAAACTGTACTTTAAAATGAGAACTTCTAGCCTAATAAACAGAGGGCTTTCGTTAAACCACAATTTGCAACAATGAGAATCAACAGCCTGAACATATGTTATCAAATTAATTTTTCACGAGTGACAAGTTTGAAGTTTTTCCATTTTAATTACTCTGTATTATAATTTTAAAAAACGAACAAAAATGATATTGTTGTTAAAGTTATGTGTTTGTCTAAACAATGCTTTATTAGTGTTAAGAGTGTTTCATTGGTTCAAAACGTCCCCATACAAAAATATCTTCATCTCAGTTACAGCATATTTTAAAAAGTTTATACCCCTTTAACTTTTAAACGGTTAGTCGTATAATAAAACACAATGAACAAAAAGTCTTAAAATAACTTGTAGAATCAACAATCATCATAACATACAGGGCGTTCCATAAGAAATTCGAAATTTTAGCACCATATTGGAAAATGGCGGCCATTTACAAATATTTTAACTACACATTTTTAATATCTCAAAAAATAATTTTATTTACCAAAGAAATTTTTTTCCATTTGTGGCGCAATTTTGTGTATGTGGTGAAGTAGAAAACTTAACTACACTGAAATATTTTCTGTGGTTTTCTGAACAAGAAAATGTATAATAGTTTATACTTTACTCAAATGGATTGGATTCTATAAATATTTAAATTACAATGTACACGAGTAGTAAAAAAGTGCCAGCCGGTATAGAAAAATCAACTGCCAGATGTAGGGTTAGATTCACTAATATTAAAACTAATAAGAGTGTACCACGGGTCGAGCAATATTTACATTTCATCTGTAGGAAGAGGAAACATGTAGGCGTTAGATTCCAGGAAAAACTTCTCGCCTCCCGGTATCAGGCTTATTCGCCGATTCCAAGTATTATTATTTTAATACGCTTACAAGACAAGTAATCTACGACTCATTCATCAAGTGAGCAGCCTCACAGTTGTCATATACAAAGAACTGTGATGCCAAACCGTGGAAGTGGGTAATGCGAGAGCTTAAGCTTGAGTATTCACGGCGTGTATATTGAATCTAGACTGCAGCGAATCTAGCGGCAAGAGTCAGAACTGCACAATGAATATCACAGTATAAAAGAAGCCCTCTAAAACGTCCACGTTGCTCGGCTACTTAATTTATTTCGTCCAAATGGAATGGAATGGAAATATGCCGAGGCAATAGGGGTTTAGTTCTTAATACGTCTAACAGCTAGGATTTTTGTGTGTGATATCAGACCATATTACTCGGAATTAACATAGGGTGTCATTATCACGTCCGTATATGTAGGCTATATTATCCGTGGTAATATGTGAACGCAAAGTAATACATGGACGTCGTAATGTTGGTAGCATATATCCATATTTATGTATAAGAGGGTATACATAATCAACACACCGGTCTAAGCGAAAATGTTGCGTTACGTGACGTGACGCGAAACGGCGATTTACCTCCCTACAAAAAATGTTGCGTTACGTGACGTGATGCGAAACGGCGATTTACCTCCCTACAAAAAAAATACCTAACGTCGCTATAGAAGTTTTTGAAGGTAATCTTATTGTAGACAAACAACCACCAACAAATTGTTTTTGTCGATAACTCTGTTATCCTGTCATCAAATTTGTAACTAGGCTTTCTATGGTCTTCCATGTTTATTGTTGTACAGGAGTTCGTTGTTCTCCTGCGAGGAATCGACATGTCCACCACAACACGACGACTTAAATCTTTGGTAGATCGAGCTTTGCCAAAGAGTGCTCTCCGTCGTATCGAGCGTTGTGACCACTTGACCTTCATCGTCGTCAAAACTCGTCTAAATGCAGAGAGGCTGATCTACTTTTTGAACGGTAAGTTAAACTATTCATCAAAATTATTAGTTGATGTTTTAACCAAAATTCTATATAAATTTCCCCAATTTCAGGAGACGCTTTTGAAAAGAAATTTGACCATTTTTATATTCTTTTACTAATAAGCAGCCAGATTAATTTAATTTGATTCGCATGAGGAAAAACTCTCATTTAAAGTTACAGTATAAAGCAAAAATATATTAATGTGCAAATAATAATACAGCCTCCATATTAAAACCCCAACAGTATTATTGTGTTTTGTATAATATGTTTTATTATGAACTGTTATAGTCCAAATAAAACTGTAAAGTGATTTTATGAAAATGAAAGTAGAGAGGGTGTAAGCATTGAAGAAACAACACTATAGTGTTGTTTCTTCAATGGTGTAAGGGGCTCGTAACCTTTCAACGAATGGCAGGCGAGCTTTGTTGGCAGTGAGTAGCGGTCCTATGTTGCCAATTCTACGGAAGTGACAGTCTCACATGATGTTGTTCTACAACGTGTCGTTGTTCTACATATAATTTGGCAACACCGTTCCCCCGCCACACCACTACCCCAGTCCCTTTTCAGTTTTATACAAACTATAGTTGTTTTTTTATAAATAAAAAAGAAGCTATTTATAAGCAACAAGAGATATCTAGGCCTACATACATAAGTATGCTGAGGGGATTTTTAACACGGTAAATGTGTACAATCAACTCGGTAAATGTATCCTTAGGCTACTAGTGTAAAATATTTTTAGTAGCTAGCCTATGTGATATGTGTTGTGGTTAAGGGTTGTTAAAATGCATGTTTTTGTAAATACTTTTCGTTTATTTTGTTCTTTAGAAGAAACTACTTAGTCCAACCAACAACAAACTACATACATAACCGGTTTTATATAACCGGGGTAAATGTATAGAGCCTACATCGAATTATAAGAAGTAGGACTATATTTAGCGGATATTATTTCACGGTAACAACGCGCATGGTTGCACTGTATTTGTCATAGAAGACAAAGAAAAATGTCTCACTAAATCTTTTATAATATTATCTATGTACCTACAGTATATATTTTACTTGGGTTACTTTCTCCATTGTTTGTGTTTCTTCGCATAAAGTGAATTATATTCCTTTCTTTAAATAACTTCCATGTACTATTTTTTTAACTCTGCGTATTTCAAAGTTTATATTGACCGGGTTTTAAAACTCGGAACTTATTCATTTTATTTCTAAGATTTTTTAGAAAATTTGGGAAAATCCTATCTTTAATTGGGGTAACATTGTCCCAAATGTAAAATGTCATAAACACTAAGGCCAATTATGATTTCTGACAATGTTACCCCAATTAGAATTATTTGTTTATGCAAGTGGGTACTGTACATTGAGTTGGGGATACAATAAAATGAAACTAAACATTCTATAAAAAGTAATAAACATATATTTTGAAAATGTCAAGCTTAATGTTTATCACAAGAACCACATGGATAGCTCTGTTTGGTAACTAACAGTAGATCAAACTATCTTTTTGCAAGATTTGGGCCAAAGTTACCCCAGTTGACGCGTAAGTTATTTGCATTAGCAATCTTTAAAATTGTCTATAACTGGCAGCTGTTTCGCCTATTTATCAGGCTTCATCGGAAATTAAAACACTTTCACAATACATTGATTAAAAATGTAGTTTATAAAAGCACATTTAACAAATAAATAAAACGTACATTTAGAACACTTAATAAATGCTAAGGCAAGTAACATAGTTAATATATTTTAGTAATTATAAAATTGTATGTGTTTGAATAGCCACTCTACAGACGGACATTTGTCCATGTAACTGAGTTTGCTTGGAGATTATTTTATTTTATTATTTGTAAAATGTAAAGATTTTGGGAAATAAACTCATTATTATTATTATATTATAATACGTTGATAGCAATCGGTTATGGGTATACATACATTAATAAACCTTTTACGCAAAAACTTAAAATACATTTTAGAAAACAAAACAAAAAATCATACAATTTAATTAATTATAGGTTATACTTAATCAACGATTTTAAAAAAATTATCATTTAATCAAAACTATATAATTATTAACTTAATTTTTCATCATCAGAAAGTATATATTTATAAATTAACATAGTCCTTTGGATTCTATTAATAGAAATATTTTAGCCAATTGTTCAAGCCAGACCTTGCGCAAGCACTACCAATACGGTACAAGCTAGGAAGTAGAGACATGACAAAACAAATCAGATATTGTCAATGAGTGTGCTCTAACTGTTGGGTAATTAGTCCTATAAAACTTAACCTAAAAGTTGTAAACATAACTTTAAATAATTCACTAAGTTGTTGAAGTATAGGGGTACAACTAAGTTAACTTCAAGCAATATTAAGATGCCCCAGAGGAAGGGTTTGTGTAGTGGGGTACGTGGCAGTGGGAGTATAGAGGAGTAGGGCTTATATAACTCCCCTCACTTCTCCAATCGTCTCGAAACTTATTTAGGGAAATGAATACAGAACTTATAAGAAGCGCAAAGCGCATGTTGAACATTCAGCCTAGTGTTATTTGAATCTGGCAAGCTTAGCGCGGCAGCCGCTATTTAGGGAGAGCGCTACTGTCGTCGGTACGGCAAGTTTCAGTGAGACAGAATGAGCCAGCCATTCTCTGTCTCACTCATACATACCTGGCGCAGAGGATTGATGAGTCACAGACATTTTCAGCCAGCACTGCTAACGGAGCCGTTCTAAGCTCGATTTGGCGGCAACCAACTGGGCTGACTGTTGCGAGTCCATAAGCGTTGTACTTCTTATAAGTTCTGTATTCATTGCTTAGAGCCTACTACAAAAAATGTATTTTCAAAATTTCGATGAAAATTCCTTTAGCCCGGGGCCTATCTTCGCTCTCGCTATGAAATTATTTCTCGTTCATTTTGCACAATCTTACAGCCTCTTATAGCAAATCCGCCTAAAAAAGTTATTATAAAACTTTTCCGTAAACAAATTAGTTCTATTCAAATTTTCTCCTAACATTAATACTTTTCGAGATATTTTTATTAGATCTGGAAAACTAAAAATAATTTACCATTTTCATAAAAGGATGTACCATATGTTGCCAAAGTTCTTAGGTAATATTTAGGCACTCCTTAACAATATCCCGAAGAGTTATTCGGAAGATCATAGATTTGTTTTTAATTGGGGTATGTATCGGTGTATGCTTTGCGTGAGTGGGAGAGAGAGAGTTTCTCGGTATGCTTTGCATCTCTATCGCACACACGCAAAGCATGCACTATACAATGACATAGTCCACCAATAGTTAACGAAAACAAACCTTTACAACAAAATATTTCCCAAAGAAAAATCGCAAGAAAGCTCTTTTGTTTAAAATAGCCCAAACGACCTAAAATAAAATGTTTAATTGTTTACAATTTATTTTAAGAAAAATGTTATAATAACAATTTGTCCGCCGTTGCCGCCTGGCAACATGCGGGTGTGATATTAAGGACTCTTTGTCGGTAAGACTGCCCAAACAAATTTAATGAAAAACAAATTTATAGCGGGATCAAAGATAGGCCCCGGACTATTAAGGCTAAACATCCCAGGATTAGTTTCAAATTCTGCCACCACGGCGCAGCACCAAAATGGAGCCATTTTGTATTGGTGTTTATTGGTGGAATTTTCGTCCGATGTTCATTTTCAAAACTGATTTGTGAACGGAATAAGATTAGAATTCACGCCAATGAAGCTAAATTTTAATTAAGTTACTGGTTTAAAAAATAATAATAAAATAATTGTGTTACAAAAGGAAAAATGCAAATCGCAGGTAGTCATTTTGAAGACAATAGTTTTTAATTAATTTTACACTTTTAATTTTTAAAATCGAATAGCTGGTTTAGGCGGTATCGTTGTTTATACATTTACAGTAATGAGAACAAACGCGAGAGTGACACGAAGCAGGTGCAGTGCCGCTGTGACTCACTCGCGCCACCTATCCCCCCACCACGCGTCTCAGATGTTGCTTGTATACAGTAGGATGACGGTTTCCCTCGTTTCCATCCATGTGCTCTCCCGCGATTCTTATTTGTTGTACTATTGCGTCGTCTTGTAATTATTGTTATTGAGAACGTTATTTCGTTTAACATTTGTTTTCTCAATGGATCGCCGAGGAACAACAAAATATAAAAAGCAACTTCGGCTTTCAACGAAGGCTAACTATATCTTAGTTAGCCTAAAATATAGAAAAAAGGAGTGTAACGGGTGTTACTGAAAATGGATAGTGAAGTTAAACTTCATGTAAATGTTCTTAAAACTCTGTGAATTTTAAAACTGTAAAATTTTGAAAAAATATGAGTTATTCCACAGTAAATGTATGTAATGGAACTGTAATTCAAATTGATATTGGCATTCAATTTTTTTTTAACATAAAATTAAATCTTGTGTAACAGGTGTTACATTAAAATGTAACTGGTGTTACGCTGTTGCTAAAATTAAGATTTTTAACATATAATAATAAGGTGTCAAATAACAACAAGAAGTACAATTGAGGTTTCTTTGATCACTATAAGAAATAAAAACTTATATTTCATAAAAAAACTTATATTTAACTAATATATATACTTAATACATTACATGGATATAGTTCAGTACTTTTTATACCATGCCTTAGGGCCTATTATGAATTAGACTTACTAAAGATCAGTCTTATATATGCCCCTATCAAGAATTAATAGAATAGACCTAAAACTTTAAATAAAAACAAAATAATCGCTTAATCAAATTCTAGAATTAACAATTTGAAACTTCATAAGCTCATTCATTTTTTTAAAATATCAACTGCTAGTGGAAACTCGTAAAGAATTGTAAAATGTCCTTTGGGCTACTGTAGGTTGTTGTAATTTGCCAAAAATATTCTTAAATTTGTCATCTCTCAGAATATGATATTTAATATCCCAGCGAAATCTGAGATATTGATGATAATTGCGCTTCTTATTTTTCTCCCTACATTTTTTTACTCTGCTTAGGATCTTTTCAAGTTGTTCTTCTTTTAGTGTATTGTTCTCTTCTCTTCTTTTTTTATCTCACTCTCTGACTTTTTGCAAATGCTGCTGACACTTTACAACGTAACTCATCATTTTATCGTGAGAAAAAAATTTATGAGGTGTAATAGTAATAGAATTAAAACTTTAAAGATAAATAAAATCATTTGATACGCCTAACATTCATTGCCCAGTAAATATGTTAAAAGGTTGATTCTGGAATTACAAATAGGAAATTCGCAGTATGAAATTTGAAGGTGTTATCGTGTTCAATTTTATTTAAAATAACATATCATTCTTAACTTTTTAAGTGTTGCTACCAAAATTAATAAACTCTCAATAGGGCTATGTATTTAAATTCTACTTAAAATGAATATAAATATACTAAACACTGAATGGTTGTGAGTTGTGTTGAATTGTAACACCCGTTACATTAAATTATGTAACACCCGTTACGCGAATTACTCATTAAATTATAAAACTAAAATTAAAATAATAATACCAAAACATTAGGGAAACAAAACCTCTTACTTTTACAGTAAAAGTATTTTCCTAAGGTGATTGTTCATTTTGTAATACTAACTTTTGTAAACAAAATGTAACGGGAGTCACATCACGTATTACTTAAGTTTAAAGGCAAATTACAAATGAAAAGACAATATATTATCTTAAATTATGGCATTAATAGTTAGAGAAGTCTTTCAGCAATCTTCTGTAGCAACTTCAATCACTAGATCAGCTGTTTCATATTTATTGCAGTGCTGCTAAGTTCACAGAAAAAACATTTCCGGAGGATAGCTCACAGAACAAAGAACTTAAACTAATTACAAATATCAAAATTTGCTAAAAATGTTAAACATATTATTAAAGTAGAACTTTTCACCTTGACATGCAACATATTGAATTATATTATATTTTATTTTTATTTTTTACACCTCAGGCTTACTTTAAATAAATGGTATTTTGCACTATTCATTTTTTATTTATTTCTCGTTTTCATGTATTAAAATATAAGTTTTATTTGAAACAAATAACTAACGTTATAGGGTAATATTATTCATACCCTGGTGTTATTGAATAATGTATGGCCAAAGAACCTGTATATAGGCCTACTTTCATAAATCCTTTAATTTGAACTACTGTATATTTTTCTATATTTATTCTAGATGTCTCTTTTCGACTTACAGAAAATACTTTTTAACAGATAACAAACACCTGTCGTAATCAGTAGTCTAGTCTAGTAAGTGTGTCCGGCCAGAGTATGAATGCGAGTAGTGAGTGAGTTGACGAACACTACAGTTGCAGGGCCGGGCAGAGCGGCTGGCTGGGCTGTGCTGGGGGGGGGGGGGGGGGTGATGGTGCGCTACGCGGCGGGAGGAGGGGACCGGAGCGTGAGAGAAATAATGATAATATCTTTAAAAAACGATTCCGATACGACCATTTGACCGAGTGAATATCTGAAAACGGCAAAAATTTTTTAAAATTTGTATTTACAAAATGACTACCTGCGATTTAAACAAAATATTACAGCAAAAAAAATCTGTATAAAACTTTTTTATAAATAGATTTTTTTTAAAATCATCACAATAGCGTGAATGTTTTATTCATATCATTTACAAAATAACTTGCAAAACAAAAATCGGATAATAATTACGGAAATTATTCGTAGTACAAATTTGCCGCAGAGGTGCTGCCATCTATCGGGCCAAAAACACAACTTTTTCAGGGATGTTTAGCCTTAATAGAGAGTTAATTCAATAGGATTGTTTCGTTCCGTTAAGAAAATAAAAATGACCTGTATATTATTAACTTTAAGACAATTAAATTAAAATAAACTAGGCCTAACCTAAAATTGTGTTGCTTAGCTGGTTTTCAGAATCAGTTGTTTTATGCAGTTCGTTGCTGGGGGAATTACGTTAATATATTGCCGTTAAGACAAGTAAAATAAAATAACTAGGTCTTACCTAACATTGTGTTTCTAAACTGGTTATACGAATTTGGTGTAATATCTGTTACGTTATGCAGTTACAATGGCAATAAATATAAAAGTATATTTTTGTAGGTCGTGGGTTTATACTTTTCTGTACACATGATTTTTCCATACAAAACGCATCAACCAATTATATGAAATCATTTTTATCACATTTAAGGCTCTATGAGTTATATATATCACTTTTTTTATAATACAACAACAAAAAATATCCAAGCAAATACTTAGCGTTTTTTTTCCCATTTTTTCAAATTGAATTATCACTTATCTTTATTTTTTATTATTATTTTTTTGTTTAAAAGGAGGTGATACAAATTTAATTTTCAAATACTTTGCTCGTTTCGCCTTCCTGCCGACTCACTAAAAACAACACCTCTTTCTCTGGCCTCCAGGTTGGACCAAAACCTTGCAGTAGCCCTACCACTGCCTAACCAACTGGACCCCTTTCAGTTCTACTGATTAATTGCGCAAACATTGGTCCATACGCTATGCAACGGTTTGCGCAAACATTCAAAATAACTTTCAGTTTATTTATAGAAATTGTCGGAAGAGGATGTCAGACACGGAAGCAGCTTGTGTCGCAATTATTATTACAAAAACATATTACAAAAACTATTACAGTCACTTTTTTCAAAAATAATTACAAAAATGTATTTAAAAAACTATTAGAAAAATCATTACAACAATTTATTTAAACACTGATTACAAATATTGATTATAAAAACTATTACAGAAATGTCTTTAAAAAATGATAACTTAAATTTTATTATTTAAAAAAAACTATTACAAAAATAATTACACAAATTTAGAAACAAATGAGTAAATATAGATTTATGTGAAATATGGACTGTTTTAATTACGCTACAACAAATCATTATAGTGTAATAACTATAAACAGAAATTAACTAAACTAAAACAAAAAATATTATTATACAAGTTGAAAAGGGGGTGTATGTTAAAGCACCATTTTCTTAATCTGCTATGTATATTGAACAGATAAACATACTCCACGAAATTTAATGAAATTCAGAATTCGTAATTGTTCATTTGGACTTTTTTACGTATTTGACAGTACCTTTACTTCAATTTAATGAGCGAAACTCACGATAACATTGTTATAAATTAGTTGTTAAAATTAAATAATTATGTGAGTGTTTGTTTCACAGTATTTACTGGAGGAAGATTATGCAATACAAAACAAAATAATGTATTATGCATTTTCAACACCCAGTTAAGAGTTAAAGTGAAAAGTGAATGAATATAATGGTAAATTCATGATATATCAATTACCGTAAAATGTATTTTGTAGCATTCAAATAAAATAATTACATTTTAATTTAACAGAAGAAAATCACACCGAATAAATACTAGGAGAGATCTCATGTTTGCGCTAACATTACCATACACTTCAAACCTTGTTGTCAAGCATAAAGGTTTGCACAAACTTTTTGGTCTCGATCGGTTCGCTTCAAACGTTAATCGCCTCCTTTCGCCTCATCACCACCTTGATGTATCTCTTGACTTTTTTCCACTTTTCCCTACTTTCTAACATTAGCGGGAAATTATGTTTTCCGGCACTACTTCCTCTTCTAACTCGCTTTCTAGTTCTTCTTTCTGCAACTTTCCATCTTTACAGTTGTCAGGGATATCTTCTTGTCACAGCTGTTACACTTGCTGCTTTCGATACGTATCTTTATTTATTTGTCAAATTATTTTACCGTTTAGTAGTTGAACACCGTTAGCCGTTTAGTACCGTTTGTTGTTGACTTCTAAGGGATTTCACAAGTAGGTTTTAGTATGAAATATCATATAACCAGTGGACCCAGCAATACTTCGCTATTGCTTGATTTAATTTAAAGGTTAGTTAATGTATTCCATTACATTACGTTGACTTAAGGCTCGGCTCTCTACATTCAAAACGGCGAAGTTTGGTACCAATTTCAATGTTAAATAACCAAAACATACCTTCACTATTAAGCATATTTTTGAGTTGTTTTTGTCAAAAAACGAAAGCTGTATTTTTTTTCTTAAAGTAAAATAGATTGTGGGTGTTGATTGCTAAAGGTTTTTTGCAATTTCTCTTTTTGCAACTGAGTAAAAAATTAATAAAGTTTACTATATTTTACTATTTATATCATACGTTTAAGAAAACAATAACACGGTTTTTGAAAATGTATTCGGCAATCAACATCCGCATATGACAGTACTTCAAAATGAAACCAAATTTTTAAATTTATTCCAGGAATTAACGGGAAAAAATGGCTTATTCTGTAGCATTGCTCTTATGGGAATCAGATTCAATATGGCGGACAGGGTAGCGCCCCCTTAATTAATCGAATTGCAAAATGGTTTTTATGCCTCTTAAGAATATACTACACAAATTTAGATTTATAGTTTGTAAACCTTTATAGATAATACAATAAACCTTTTCTTTGCTTTTACCTAATCTAAAAAACTGATAGTTGTGAAGAGTTCTAAAAAAAAACTCATTCTAAATTAGACCAATTGGTTGAAAATAAATGTGTTTTGGTTCATTGTAGGATTAACCTAAAATTATGTTCAGTTTTTGATCCAACTCAGCTGTTTTATATAGTATATTATGTAACAACCAATGTTTGAATTGAAATCAAATATAGTAAGCATTTTTGTTGATTTTTGTTTTTGTTTGCTTTAAGTTGGTCAATCTAACCTAAAAAAGCTGTTGGTTTTTGAATAATAATAAACTGATTATAAATGCTAAATAAAGTTGCTATGGGAATGAATGTAAACAAACCTGTGTTACTAAGCATTTTATTAGAACAGCTGTTTTCGTGAGTTATGGTCTTGAGTTCATATAAAAAACGACGTTCAGTTTTTCCTGAATTTGAACATTTTCCGGGAAACTTCAAACTTTTCTTTCCATAAAAACCTAATTCGGACTATTACGAACATTTTAAACCAAAAATTAACCAAATTGGTCCAGCCATTCTCAAGTGATGCGCTTACAAAGGAACGGCAATTCATAAGTAGACCCACGTGAGTAGACCCACCAATGCTTCGCTATTGCTTGATTTAATTTAAAGGGTAGTTATTCCATTTCATTAAATTGACTTAAGTAATCGTATTGCAAAATGGTTGTATGCCTGTTAAGAATATACTACACAAATTTAGGTTTATAGTTTGTAAACCTTTATAGATAAACCTTTTCGTAAACCTTTTGTTTGCTTTTACCTAATCTAAAAAAATGATAGTTGTGAAGAATTGTAAGAAAACCTGATTCTAAATTGGTTGCAAATAAACGTGTTTTGGTTCATTGTAGGCCTAACTTAAAATCATGTTCAGTTTTTTAACCAACACAGTTGTTTTATATATATTATGTAACAATCAATGTTTGAATTGAATTAAAATATAGTTAGCATTTTTAGTTGATTTTTGTTTTTTGTTTGCTTTAAGTTGGTCAGTCTAACCTAAAAAAGCTGTTGGTTTTGAAGAATAATAAACTGATTATAAAATGCTGAGTAAAGTTGCTATGGTAATGAATGTAAACAAACATGAACTGCCGATAAGCATTTTATACGAACAGCTGTTTTTGTGCACTATGGTCTTGAGTCCATACAAAAGAGGCTGTTTAGTTTTTCCAAATTTGAAATTTTTCGGGAAACTTTTCATAATTTTCTTTATATAAAAACCTAGTTCGGACTATTACAAACATTTTAAAACAAAAAATAAACAAATTGGTCCTGCCGTTCTCAAGTGATGCGCTTACAAAGGAACAGCAATTCATTTTTATTATATAGATTACTAGTGGACCCGGCAATGCTTCGCTATTGCTTAGTTTGAAACTTTGAAAGCCTGTAATTCGTATCCCGTGTAATTCAACATCCTGTAATTCGTATCC